>JASANY010000668.1:0-18426 GCA_030849755.1 Trypanosoma avium
TCAAGCTCACTCAGAGATAAGAATAGGGGAAAAAGGAGGAAGTAAAGTAAGAAGTGAAATGAAAAAAAAAAAAAAAAAGTGTTAGTGTGTTTGTTTTACTTGTTCTCATTTTCTTTTTTATCAAGCATCACATAGAGGGGTCAAATCATAATCTGCTTCCTGCTGAGGTACCACCTTAGTGGCGATACAAAGATGCATGTTAATGTTTAACAGGTTGGATAATGTTAATAATAATAATAATAAACCAATAAAGACAAATATCATGAGTAAACAGAAAAAAATAATAACATCACCGAACACATCATAGACTACTTTACTTTCGTTTACCATCTTGGAGTTGTTCCACTCGTTTTCATATTTTCCTCCGCTTTCTGACGCTCCAGCTCGTGTCTGAAAGCCGAAGTATCATCAGCAGAGCGAAGAACACCAAGTTCCTCCATTTGTGTTCGTCCCTTTCTTGCGGTACTCCAACGCTGTAAAATGGCATCATCTATAGACATACCACTAAGAACTTTTTTATGTACTTCACTGGAACCATCATCATCCTTTTCACTAGTTTTCATACCCGTTTTCGGATCAATATTTTCAAAAACTACCTTGCTAGGTTTATGCGCAAGAGAAAATAAAACGTTAGAAAAATCCAAAACTGCGTGTTCACACCTTGACATTTGTTGAATAGAAGGTAATCCATCTAAATTTTGTAATTGAGCAACTTTTTTATAGCCTAGAGTACTAAATCGTTCTATATCGGATGAAATAGGACATATAGTTGCTACACGACGACAGTGTTGTTCACACAAGTCATAGTCTTCCTTTCGACGCTGTTTCGCTACTGCCATATAATCAGTTTCCCATCCCTTAGGAGCTCGACTTCTATTTTCAATAACTCTTTCAGTCTTTTCTAAGCATAACTTTGGGCAATCAGTGCAAAGACCAACAAGTGAAGAAATTGTAAGACCGTTTGTTTCATAATTATCTCGACGTGTTTGAAGAGCCATGAATAATCGCTAAAAATAAATAATAATATGTATTCAGAAATCTTAAAAAAAAAAAAAAAAAAAAAAAAAAAAAAACAGGGGCAGAAGCAACACAATTAAAATTTTTATTTAAGAAAAATCAAAACAATTCATTTATTTATTTTTTTAATTTAAATTCCTTTTTTTCTTTTAGACTATCACCAGTTGATTTACGGTGTGTGTGCGTAAACAAATTAAAAAATAAAATAAAATAAAAGGAACAACGCCTAGTCACTTAGTCAAAGAGACCAAAGCCCATATCATCATCCTCCTCCTCCTCTGCGGCGGCAGGGGCAGCAGCGGCGGCAGCGGCTGAAGCAGCAGGGGCGGCGGCACCAGATGGAGCGGCAGCAGATCCTGCAGCACCTCCCACAAGTTTTGCCTTACCTTCTGCGCAGACGGCATCAAATTCCTTACCTTCAAACTCTGAAAAAAGAGCGGAAATTCGGGAGGCGTCAACAGGTAAGCCAGCGGCTTTTAAGACAGCCTCAACATCAGCCTTTGCAGGAGTCTTTCCTGAAAGACCAACGAGTGCATATGCGGCCAGGTACTTCATATGACAAGATACCTAATAACAATAAGAAGAAGCAGAAAAAAAAAAAAAAAAAAAAAAAACAGGGAAGGAGTTTATGGAAAATTTTCATTTAAATTATTATTTTTTCTTTTTTTCTGGGGAATTTGAATTTGAGTTATTGCAAGTCTTTGAAGAAATTATAGAAATGCAGAAAAAAAATTTTTTTTTTTTTTTATAAATATAAAATTTTTACTAAATGTTTTTTAATGCGTTCTTTGAAGATTTTGTATAAATGCGTTAACTGCCTCAATTTTTAGTGGAAGACTTGGTAAACCATTTTCTCCAAAAAGGTTATTGACCTTATTTAAAGTCTTAATTTCATCAATTGGTGAATCATCAATTTGTGTAGAGAAATGGTATAAATCAGAATGCTCAAGAAATTCTTCTAATGAGGATTTTATAGATGTACACCATCTTTTCATGTTAAACTCAGCATCGAAAACTACACGTTGTTGAATTTTTTGTGGAAGTGTCAAAAAAGTTTCAACTAAATCTCCACTACATACACACTTGGATATATAACGTTTTCTACGATTCTGAAGAACAGCAGTTGCCTCTGGATTTGTCTCTTCAAAAGATGCATTTCGACTTAGACCTCTCTCTTGTCCAGGAGAAATAATTTCTCTGTAAGTTGCGTGATTAAAACCTCCTAAAGAAGGAATTACTGCAGATACTGCAACTTCAAGTGCTTTTAAGAAAAAATAAGTTTCATTTGTTATTGGAGTAATAGTCCCAAATGCCCCATGAGAAGTTCCAAATACAATTTGGGGTCCACAAACGCCAGGAATTAAAGTATTTGGAATAGGAACGACATCATTCATTACAGAGCATGGTGCAAAACTACCTTGTTGCATTACCGTAACTAAATCACCTAAATGATATCTTGCCTTTGTAGTAAGTCTTCCTTTTATCTTATTATTCGGTACATTATCTGAAGAATTTTGATAAGGATTATTGTTATGTGAGATACAAAAAAAATTAAAAAAATCATCTCCAAAACACATTGAATTATTCCATCCTGATTGAATTACAACACCATCCATGACTCCACGAAGTTCAGGATCACGAGCAACTATACTAAGACTTCCTTGAATAACATCAACTTGAATTAAAAAACAACTTTGACGTGCATCAAATGCAACTATACATGATATTTCTTGTTGAATTATTGGTACTAAACGAGTTATAATTGTACCTACACGCAAAGTATCTTCTGCTATAAAAGTAGAATCTCCGGAATTCCAGGTATAAATTACTATACATCCATTAATACCAAGTGCAATTCTTCCAGAATAATTTGGTACAATGCAACAGCATTGAAGAGCACCTTCAACATCTTTGTTTCCATTTAATCGTAATTGAGGTTTTTCTGTAGTTACCTTACCTTGCTCTACTGAACACCACATAAATCGACTTGAACGAGATAATTGCTCATCTGGAAATACAAATGTAGTTCCTATAAGAATTGCCTTATAATTTTCTGTATCATTATTACTATTCCATTCATTAGATCCTTTTAGAATAACAGGTTCTATAAAAACACATCTTTCATTCTCAAGAAGTTCAAATGAATTTTGTTCCTCTTTTGAAGTCACTGAATGTGCAATTTCATTACACATCATCAATAATATCTGATCTTTCTCATTACGACGAATAGATAAGATAAAAACATTCCACCATGCTACATACTTTAATCTTGTTACCGTTGCTTTTAAAGAAAGAAAATTTGTATTTAATTTCTGTAAATCCAAAATATTTCCAAATATAAGAGAAGATTCACTACGAGAAAAGAAAACATATCTTGATAGAGATTGAGGACTATCAATAATTGCACATACTGTAATATCATTAAAATCAATTCCTGTAAGTTGAAATCCTGTATCAGATACAATAATAATAAGAGGTACTTCTCCAAGACAAAGAATAGAATTATGACTTTCTAAATTAAATAATTGAACTGGTTGCATCATAAGTAAAGTTTCACGAAAACTACAATTTTTAGAAATATCTTCTATATTAAGGTCTACAATATATCCGTTTAGTAATCCAACTAGAAGTCGTGGTTTACTAAGATGGGGTAAAATGCATATAGAATATGGAATAGCAGAGCAAAAAAATTTACCCTTAAGATTTATTACACCTTCATAAATTTCATACAAACTAACTGTAGCAGAGTTCCATTCACCTACAAAGAAACTATTCGAAGAATAAATAACAATACAAGAAACTTCATTTTCTAACTGAAGTTTTAGATTACTTATAGGTAATTGGGTACTATAAATATAAATAATTGTAGAACTTGAAAAAATAATTAAACCAAAATTTGTATGTGCATGTCCTATTCCTATAGTTTCTTCACGCATAATATAATTACTTATATTACTTTTGTTCACAAAATTAAGACCTACAGTAGTTACCTGAAAATATAAATCTAATTCAGAGTTATACGAAAGTGTTAAAGTTTCTTCTGAAGAATCAAAAGGTGATTCAAAAATTTCTTCTATATTCATTATTTCATCCCATAAGCATCGACAAACTCGACTATACCCAGGAAAAGAAAAAATTATTATATCTCCAGCGAAACAAACACGTTTCACAATAGGGAAATTTTCAATTAAAATATCATGACGAACATTAACAGCAGATCGTACAAGACTTAAACCACCATCAACTCCAACACCAGTACTTGCAATTACACTCATACGAGGTCCATCTGCTGCAACTGTTATATCAAAAACAGGTCCACAATTATTTACTAAAACTCCATTTTCTCCTGTATTCCATTTCATCCAGAGTGTATTAGCTTTACTAGAACCTATTATACAGTGTCCTCCAATAATTGCAATAGAATCTGGTATAGTACGTAATGATGAAAGAAGAGTATTTACTAAAACCATTTTACTTGAATTTAGTCCTTCAGTCTCCTCTTTTAATATTGCTTTAACACAAGTACCATCCCAAAATAAAATTAATAATTCTCGATTTGGAAGAGAAGTACAGCAAACAGGTTCAACATACATACCAAAATCAGGAAACTCGTATGTTATTAATTCTTTTAACAAATTTGATGAATTATTAAAATTTTTAGAAGAAACAAAAGTAATCAATTGAGGACCAATAACAAAAAGTCCTTCGGATGTTACATGTAGTAAACATGCATTAGTTTCAACATTTGGTAAAATAACACGATTTCTTCTAAAAGAATTTCCTGTAGGAAGAACATCATAAGCATCAGGAGTCCATGGGCGACTTGGTGGTTTTTGAGAATTTCGATTATCTTCATTCCTTCCAAGATCAATTATATATTCAGCTACATGAGTCTTTGAAGAAGAATCAGAATAAAGAACATATAAGGGAATAATACCTAGTTCAATTTCTGTTTTTCCAAGAGAAATACTACGTACATCTAACTCTGATGCATAAAAATATCCATGTATAAAAGATTTTTTTCTTTTTTGTTTTTTAAGTACATTTTGCAAATAATCACGTGAAAAAATATTTTCTAATAGAATTAAAGAATTTTTAGAATTACGAGTATATGAAACAATAGCGGAAGCAACATCAAAGATAAAAACACTCCCTCCATGAATAGAAAATATTACTAAAGGAAGGATATCATCATGTAGTGTTCGATAAATTCCTGAACAACATAAAGAAACTTCACTGGGTCTTTGTTGATAAAAACTTGAGTCAACTCCACCATGAAATAATGTTACCATTTCGATACCTCCATCTGTATTATATCTGAAAGAAATAATAGAAACTTCTTGTTTAATAGAAAATAGAAATACCAAATGCCTTCCATTACCTTTAGAGTTGAAGAATGGAATTGCTTCCATAAATTTTATTGAAGCAAAAAGAGAGAAATCACCAAGGTGGTCTAAAGATTTATCTTTCTCTTTAAAAAGAGAAATCATATTAAGTCGATTAATAATAAGTAGATTTTCACCATTGCCTAAAAAAAAACCAGTGGCAACGCCGAGAACAGCCGTAGGATGTTTACTAGTAGATGCAACAAAAGGCATTTCACTCCAATTGTTTTATTTTATTTTTTTTTTCCTTTTTACTTTCTTTTTTTTGTATTTTTCTCCTTTTTCCCACCGCCTTCCCTATTTATTTATATATAGATAAAAGAAACCTGAAAGTAAGAAAGTAACACTGTATAAATTACCCAAGCAAACTAAATATGTTTCTAAAGATGCAAAAAGACACATACACATACACATACACACATATATACATAAACACAAAAACACGTGTATTTAGTGTAAACTAAAAAAAAAAAATATTTATTTTGTGTTCTACATTTATTTGAGAACACCTTTTTTTTTTTTTTTTTTGGGGGGGGGGGGGGTTGTTTTTGTTTAATAAAAAAATAAAAAAAAAAAATAAAAAAAAATAAAAAATTATCAATTGTGCTTCTTTTATTAATCTATACGTGTCAATTCTTACCTTACCCTACCCTACCCTACCCCTCACATCTTTCATTCCACATATGCTGAAAAGGGAAAATGATTAAATAAACTTTTATTTCAGCAGAAACAGTCAACAATATCTGTGCAGCAACGAAGTTTTCGAAGTAAAATAGCTATGGCTCGAAGCATAGCTGAAGGTATCATTATTGATTTTGTTTCTGAAATAGTTCCAGCAGCGAAATAAATTCTTCCATCATTAACCGTCCTAGCATCACGTCTTATATCCCAAAATGAGAGAGCAAGAAGAGACTGTTTAGTTTTAAAAAGTATAAGTGCATTAAAACCTCCATAAATGACTATATCAAAATTCCATGGAAAATCATTTACAGAGTTTTCCAAACCATTATATTTAGGACAAAATAATGTTGGAGATACTCCATCACAGCGCACAGAAATCTGAAAAGAATGATCAGACATACGTGCTACTAGAAATTGCATATCTGTATCTTGGAATTCACCTGTTAATTCATGTAATGATTCCATTAAAGAATCCTTTACATAAACAATATCAGTATTTTCATCTCCTAAATTAGAAGAAGAAAAAAGAATCTTATCCCATGTAGGACTCCAATTTTTTAAAACACAAGTCATAACAACCAATCTTTTGTCTTTTGTTCCTTCTTTAAGAAATGGAATAAAAAATTTTGTAATAGCCAATTTTTTTGCTGCAGCAGACTCAATACGGCTTAAAGTTTCATTACCCTCATTTCGATTAGTAAGAGTCGTTGATGCATTTTGAAAAACTACTAATTCATCACGAAATCCTTTCGCAACAAGTTCTTCACTAAGAAGTGGACTTCGTTTTCCAGATTCTATAGGAGTAGCTTGCATATGAGAGCGTCCATAGTAAAAAACTGTATCTGAGACAGTATCATAAACAAGTTTAGTTTTATCATTAAGAAAAACAATTGGGTATTGTTTCCCACTTTGATAAGAAAGAAATCCATGACCATATTTGTTACAATATATGCTACTCTGAAGCATGATTGAAGGTAAAGGAGGTTTTTCTTGAATTATTTTATCTTTTGAATATGAATAAAGTGTAGCAGAATTCGTTTCATTAATACAGTCATTTTCTTTAAGAAATTCATGAAGTGTCATTCTTAATTCATATGCAGTTCCTTTTTCATTTTCTTGTTTCTGTTGAAGACCGTTTGAATACTCATTATTCATTTTTTCTTGATAAAAAAACGGAGATTTATTTGTGATAGGTGAGGCCCATAATGGACTTTGACGTTCATTTGAAGGTATTGAAAGACGCAGTTCTGATGGAATAAGACTCTTTGGAACTGATCGAGTAGACTGTGGTAAGCAAAGAAAATTATGCCTTAAAATATCAGAAGGAGAAGGTCGTTTTTGTGGATCCCTTTGAAGCATCAATCTAATTAAATCCTTACAAGATTCTGAAACAGCTACTCCAATAGGAAAAGAATAATCAACTTGACGTATTTTATTATACGTAGTATTTATATCTTTTGTCTCAAAAGGTGGGATACCATATGCTAAAGCGTATAAAATAACTCCTAGACTCCAAATATCAGCCTCTAATCCATAACCTAATCCTGTCTTATCTGTAGCAAGAACTTCAGGTGCAATATAGTTTGGAGTTCCACAGGTTGTTGTTTTTCTATCAGAAATAGAATTAAGTTCACTTGCAAAACCAAAGTCTCCAACTTTCATATTTCCTGCAAAATCAATCATAATATTTCCAAGTTTTAAATCTCTATGAATAATTAGTTTACTGTGCATATATTCTACTGCTGAAATAATTTGAAACATTATAAATTGTATTTCTTCACGAGTAAAAGGTCCACGCTCTTTTGACAATTCCATTAAACTCTTTTTACAACATTGTTCTAGAATAATATAATGATAATAATCATCTTGAAAGGATTTAAAAAATTGAATAATATTAGAATGTTTAACATTGCTATGAATATCAATTTCCATACGAAGTTTTGCCTCAGATCCACGTCTCCTTAAAGATTTTTTATCTATAACCTTACACGCATACCGAGCACCTGTACATAATTCTGTAAATTCAAAAACTTGAGCAAACCCACCTGTTCCTAGAAGTGAACCACAACGATATCTCGAGACCACATCTCGTGTAACTGGATCTCTCTCTTCCACAATAGCAGCACAACCATCAAAATATGTCACCTTCGGTTGTGGTGGCATCATAACTGTTGAGGCTGCACGATGAGAAGGATGATGATGATGTTGATGATGGTAATTTGTTGCAGGTGGTGGAGGAGGTGCCATTAATGAAGCTAATTCTCTTCTAGAGCGAGATCCAGTGGCGGAGGAAGGTCTGCAGGTTTCTGTCACACAAGCGTAGCGTGCTTCTGCGAGTGGAGAGGGTGAGGAAGGAATGGCACTATTTAAATTTTGCCCCCGGCTGTAACCCTGAGGAGTGGTGTCATACTCCACCACAGTCCCCCGCCCTGGCCTCCCTGCGATGGGTGGGGGCGCCATATATTGCGGGGAGGTCAGGGCGGGGGAGGCCTGTAGCCCCACGGGGGTGGTCCACTCACACCTCGAGGGGGTGCGGCCATGGGGGGAGGAGGACTCAAAGGAGGGGGAGCGGGTGCCTTGCTTGACACTCTCAAAGTGCAAAGGCGTTCGTCTATTGTATGCCATAAAGTCTACTGCGTCACACTCCACTAACACTACTCCCGATACCTGTAGTTTTTTTCTTAAAAAAAAAAAAATTCTGTTAATCTTTAAAAGAAAAGAAGGAGGGGAGAGGAGGAACAACAACAAGAAGAAAGAAAAAAAAAAAAAAAAAAAGATCATTAAACATTTTTCAGAAGTTATTAAAGGGGTCAAAGAAAAGTAAAGAGTTATAGTTTTCTCTGCATCACTACCTTTTTTTCTCCCAACTTTTTTCATTGTCTATCCTCAATATAAATATATATATAATTCCTAATACAAAATTATTCAACCCTCATCTTTCATCATTATTCCTTCTTTAATTTACTTCTTTCATATATCCTAAGCATATTTAATGGTGTGACTTTATTGGTGGACCAAAGACGAACCATGCTGCAACAGCACTCAGACACCCAGCCACCATCAACTTGTCTGTAGCCGAATCTCCATCCGGTCCTGTTGCACCATTAACTTTAGAAACTGTTGGCGTCTTTGGACCTTTCCTTGCATTTGTATTTACAGCAGCCGCGGAAAAAAGTGGTGTGGTGCGACGTGCAGCAGTTGAAAGAGTTGGGCGAAACATAATTTATCAATCTAATCTATGAAATAAAGGCAGTTAATAAAATTAAAAAGAAGAAATATAAATATATATATATATATATTGAAAAAAAAAACAAACAAAAAAAAAAAAAAACGTAGCTTCACAAACTCTTTCCCTCTCTTGAAATATTGATTCTCTTTTTTACTTTTATAATTTTTTTTTTTTTTTTTCATAACAAAATAAATGAAAATACATACAAAAGAAAAACATAAAAAAAAAACCCCAAAAGAAAATATGAAAAAGGAAGTACATACAAATACAAATACAGCTCTTGTGCTGCCACTCTACACACTAAAAAACTCTAAAAACAAAGCAAAACAAAAAAAAAACTAATTTCCTATTTTATATATCTACCATAATGGTCACCACAAATATCTCTCATAGCTTCAATAGTTGTTTCAATTCTACTACAACGATTTGATGAATAATGAGGATCACAATATAGGTAAACAGTTTCTAAAGTATCTTCAAGAGAATCTACGTATGAAAGAATACCACGAGTAAAAGCAACTTGTACCCCTTTAACTGGCATTGAAATTTTATATTTGGTACCTGGAGGATTGAATGCAACAAAAGAAATATCATATATAGAAGAAAGGATTTTTGCGTAACCACCATTAAATTGATCACCAATAAGTAAAATATTATCCTTCTTACCTAGAGCTATTAAATTTTCAATATATAGAGATACATCTTTAAGAACATCAGAACGTGAAAACCATCTTTGTAAAAATGAAACACCATAAATAAAAGATGTTCTATATTTTTCAGGCCAAGCATTTATAAGAGGAGATATTACTCCAGCTACTTGAATAGATATAGATGTACCCCATTCATCAATACTTCGCATAAGAGACATTCCTCTATTATTAGCATTAAGTGTTATAAAATGATAGTTACTTATCAAATCAACATAATCTGAAAAAGGAATAATGACTCCATCTGTAGCATAATCAAAATTAGGAGGTAATCTAAGTGGATATTGACGAACAAGGTTGGGTAAATGAGAAAACCATGTTACAAAATCTTTATTTCCATTTGTCCCTACTGTATATGAAAGAGCACTCAAAAGAGATAAATCATATATTTTGAGTGGTGCAGAACCATTTATATTATATACTAAATGACAAAGAGAAAAATTTGAATTTTGAGCTGTAGTAGGAAGACCTTTAGTTGCTATATTATCACTAAAATTATAGATCATTACATTTCCAATAGCAATTACAAACGCTAATGCAAACATAACTATAATCCACCAATACATAAGTATTTTTTGATCTGTTATAATAGTTAAATTTTCTAATTCATACTGTAATTCTGCACGAATAATATCAGGATGACGATATCCAAAAAAAGTTTTAACATCAAAACATTTTAAACAACTTAAAATAGCATCTCTACAACAAAGTAAATGTGTATCATACCTACGTCGTTGAACATCATGTTGTATTTCAGGATCTAAAGTAATTTGAAAAAGTGAACATTGTTCTCTTCTAGTGAGTTTATGTGGCCTTTTACGGGCAAGCATCCCATGTGAAGAAATAAATAATACAATTGTCAAAATAGCTGCTTCTTTAGACTGTGCAACAGCACCAGCTATTATACCAAATATAAGAGTAAATATGAGAAGTATTAATGAAAGGTATATAGACCAATGAGCTCTTGTACGAAATAATGTTACCCAAGCAATAATATAAACACAAGTAAGAGAAACACTACTAATAGCTCCCCATGTTATCTGTGGATCACCAATATATGTACGAAGTGCTTGAGAAGTGTAAAGACCAAATAATGGAACACATCCAACAGTAAAAACGACAGCATTCCAACGCAATGTACTTCCATCTAATCCATATTCTTCAAGAACAGTAGAAGCATGATACCAACGTTTCTTTATTGGTTTTAATGTTTTATGTCTTGAAGTCTTTTCCCATAACCAAAATTCATCGCGTTTTAAACGCTGAATAAATGTTGTTCGTTTTCGTTTTAGCGCTTTCCAATAAAACCAAACATAACATATAGCAATAATACATGATGTAACAATTACAGAAATATATGCATAAGTTTGAGCAAAAAAAATAAGTGATTGATTATTTACAGCTGCATCAATTATACCCCAAAATATTGGAAAAATTGTTGTAAGTATTATAATTATAAAATACAAAATAAAGGGCGGTTTTTGTTTAGAGTAATGTGAAATACCCCAAAAGGAGGTATCTTCTCGTTTTACATAACGCAAACATTTTAACATATCAATCCAAGTACAGAAAACTGTTACCAATGTAAAACTAAGAAAAAAAAACATTACTATAAAACTTACAATAATCCATGAATTTGAGTTTTCTTTAGGTAATGGAGCGTACATCCTGAAAAGAATTTCAAAAGTCCAATTTAAAGAAACGACAAAAATCAATGCTCCAGCACAATAAAAAAGAAAAAAAAGGTACAAACGAAATCCTATTGACATAAAGGTTTCTAAAACAATATCAGCAAACCAATTATATGAGCGTGGTTCCCAATCTTCAAACTCATATGAACGAATAAGATTTTCAGCTGTAAGAGGAACCTCACCGGTATCTTCTACAGCTTCATTAGCATTTGCATCTTGTGTAGGATAATAATAATAATTTCCATCAGCAGGTTCGTAGTAATAATTCTGAAACTGATTTGGATCATCATAACTCTGTTGATATTCTACTTCACCATCTCTCTTTGGTGGTTGATCATTAGAAACTTCCATCTCATACGAAGCATTTTCAGTCGTAGAAGGCTGTAACGCCTTATTTTGGTTCATCATAAGCAATATTTTTCTTTTCTTTTCTTTTTTTAACCAATAAACACCAAAAAGGGGGGGGGGGGGGGAAATATATATATATTTTTTTTATCTTAAATGGTAACTCAAGCTACAAAGGAATATTGAAAGGGAGAAAAAATAAAATAAGAGAAATTTCCCTTCCTACCTCCTTGTTTCTCTTTTTTTTTTTTTTTTTTCATCACTATCATCACTACAAATAACAACAGCACCTTCTAGCAAAATATATATATATATATATAAAATCAAAAAAAAAGAAAGAAAAACGTCACCGCACTTATCATTTCATCTTTAGAGGAGCAAAGATCTATACCAGACCACTAAGGAAAAAGAAACTGCAAAAAAACACAACGAAAAAAAAAAAAACATCTGCGAAACACCTGTTCAAACCCAAGATTGTTTTTATTTTTCCTTCACCACTCTTCTTCTTCTTCTTCTTCTTCTTCCTGGCCTTTATACTATTATCACACTTTTTGTGGTGGCGTGTATTTTACGCTATCTCTTCTGAGGAGTAAACACACAAAGAACACATATAAAAAAATATATTTTTCTTATTATTTATTTTTAAAATAATAATAATAATAATAATAATAACAGAAAAAATAAAAATAAAAAATAAAAAAAAATGCACATAATATAATTTACTTCTTATCTCCCATTGCACGCTTTAGCTGTTTTAATGCAATATTGTATCTGTTCGCCAGTGTCTCATTTCCATCTCCTTTAAGAGTTTGACCCTTGGTAAAGAGTTCCTTTGCTCTCTCCAAATTACCACGACGATATTCCAATTCACCTGTTTCGTAATAGGCATAAGGTAAAATCATAGAATCACTTGGTATACGTTTTTCATTCGCAAATATCTTGGCCATATTTTCAAGTGCTTCATCTGTTCGATCACAACCCTTGTGAATAACCCCTACAAAGAGTGTATACATATTCTCTGGTTCAGGGCCACTTAAATCTTTTCCTTTTGTTATACGTTGTAATTCTTGTAGAACGCGCTCTGCTTGTTCAACATTCATATGAGCAAGATCACGATTAATATATAACATATATACTCCACATAGAGGTAATAATCGATTATTTGCCATCACACGAGATGCAAATTTTGGAGAATTAGAATCATTTTTAGACCTTGAATTATACATTGAACCTACCTTTTTAAGCCATTCAAGTGCCTTTGCATCATCACCAAGCATAACGTAACAAGCTGCAAGTGAAAGAACTACTTGACCTGTATATGCAAAGGTTTCTTTTGTTTTAGCCAAATGACTAAGTAAAGATGCATATTTTTCTTTCGCCTCATTAAAACGAAGATCCATAAAAAGTGTATCAGCATGTAAATATCTTATTAATAATGGAACAAGACCAGCTCGTTCAGCGTTAGTTGCGGCAGTTTCAATAGCTTTTAGAGCTTCAGAAGTTTCTCCTCTCTTTCTGTGGTAAAAATTAGAATATCCATAAAAGTAAGTATTTTTTTCATATCTTTTATTCATTGTATCCAATATATGTTTAGCTTTTCGAAGAGTTTCTTCTAAGCTTCCAATACCTGTTGGAAGAAATAAATAAAGTGTACACAATACAAGTGCTGCAAAAGGGGAACGAATTCCATTACTTTCAAAAACTTCGGTAAGGTATTGCTCTCCGAGCTCTTTATCTGATATAAATCCAATAACATGAAGTAACTTCATTAAATTGGCTGGTACAAGAGCGAGAAAGGCATAAAAAGTTCCTGTACCATATTTTATACACATTTTCAATTCATTGGGAATATGATTAGAAGTATCTGCTTCAACAACTTGTATTAATTTATGATATATACCCCATGTCCTTCGTAAATTAATACCACCTTTTAAATAAGAGTTCATCATAAGTTGGGCTACAGAACGCATTAATAATGCATCTGCATAGATAACATCACATTCTAATTTCCATGTTTCATCAAAATCTTCACCAGCTCGTTCAGCTGCTTTACGACGACCATAAAAAGCTTTTTTATTCTTTTTTTTCTCTGTTTTAGAAGGTAATTTTGTTTTGTCTGTACGTCCTTCATTACTGTTATCTTCATCATCATAATCATAGTCATAATCATCAATGCCAAACATAGGTTCAGAATATTTTGCAGCAGAAGCTCGTGAATCAGCTACTTTAAATAAATCAAGTAGTAGTTCTCTGCTTTCATTAGTTGAGTTCATCAGAGTCTGAACGAGATATTTATTTGCATATTCCAAGGCATACCGCGGATGTACATCTTTATGAAGAGAAAGAATAGCCTCAGCTTCATCATATTGGTTATTCCACATCATATGTACAGCATCATCAATACGATGGTGGAGGCCCCTGGCATCATTACTTACTGGTGTGTCTTCTTTCGACATATAAATATATTATATTTTTTCTAAAAACCTACAAATAATAAGATGAAATAAATTGAGAAGTCATAAAAATAGAATAAACAGAGAATGATATTTTTATCTCATTCTAAAAAATAAAAAAAAAAAAACAAAAAAATAAAAATCAGCAATACTAATAATAGTAATAACTTCATATTATTTCCATTTTTTTTTTTTTTTTTGTTTGTTTGATATTTTGCGAGAGAGAAAAAAAAAAAAAAAAGGAAAGCTTCAACACAATTTTATATTTCTACTCGCTTTTTTTTTCTTACTACTATCCTTACATTCTTACTTTTTTCTGAAATACGACAAATACAATGGTCTTTTTTTTTTTTTTTTTTTGTCCGAGACAAAGTAGTACAAAAGTAAATAAAAAAAAAAAAAAAGGAGGGAAAAACAAAAAAATAATAATAATGTCACCCTAAACATGAGATATAGAAAATTCCCTTTATTTCCTTTTACAACTTTCGTGGTGTTTTTCGCGGAGTACCATAAGCTTGAGACTTAAGTTTCTGTTTTTCAAAAAGTAACTCAGTGTAATGCATACGTTGTTCCTGAATATACTCCATAGCCTTAAGTCGTTGTTTTTCCTCCTCATACGCAGCCCCTGAGGCAACTTGGTCAAGTTCTTGAATGGCTTGTTGACAAGCTCTGGATAATGCTTCAGCCTTACATTCTAAAGCATCAATAACTTCTTCTTTTTCTTTCATAATAATATTTAATAAACTTATACGTCGTGCAAGTCTTTCTTTTTCAGTGAGGAAAAGATTATAAATTGCAGGATGACATTTTTCTTGTGCTGGAATTATTGCTTCTAAATCATACATATCTGCCTCACTACCGACAGCTATCATTTCACCTTTTGAAGCCCAATTTTGTGAAAGAGCTGCATCAACTTCTTGAATTAAATCATTATTTTGAAGTGCTTTTTGAATACATTCAAGACGTCGCTCAAGCTGTTCAATGCGATAGTCTTGAGCTTTAATAACTCGTTCTTGCCCACGACGTGCTCCATTAACTGTATCATCAATTTCATCTTTTATTTCGGCAATACCTTGTTGAATAAGGAGACGAGAACTTGATACATTTATCTCCAATGCAGCATTTAACTTCGCATCAACAACGTCATTCTCTGCAATTAACTCTTGAAGTACCTCTTCTTCACACTTTGAATCACGGTCAGTAACACGTATATCGTTATTCAAATTTGTAATTTCATCAAGAATTTCTTGACGTTCTCGAACCATATTTGCCAAATCAAGAAGTGCCTTCTCCTTCTTTTTGACAAGTAAACGACCAACACGAATTTCTTTTTGAATTAAAGCCTTTTTAGCTTCCAATTCTTGATTAGTTACTTCAGTATCATTATTTTGAAGTAATGGATTGTGACCATTTGTTTGCCCTTCTTGACTGACTTGAACCCCAGTTGTGTCAGCCAATATTTTTGTGTTTTGTCTAACAGTTGCGTAGCGTTGAGTTTCTTTCTTAATTCGTCGATTCAGTTCGTTAACTTGCTGTTGTATTGCGCGATTATGTTGAGTTACAGCTTTGGCAGCAATTTCAAACTGAGTCAGTACACTTCCCACCTGCTCAATTGGAAGAGATCGTACATCTTTTCGGGGTTTATTACCACAATAATCAAGTACTGGAAAAGCTGCAGACAAATCACCAGACGCAAGTGCACCAGAGGCCATACTTAATTCCTCTTCAAGTTCCATTTTACGACGTCGTAGATCATCTATTTCTTTTTGACGAAGAGCAATTGCACATTCCAGTTCCTTCTTACGTTCAATCTTGTTGGGTCGCATAATGACTGTTGAATATCAAAACTTAAAATAAGAGTATTAAAAAAAAAATAATAATAATAATAATAATAAAAATAGGTAAAAGTAAGAGGTCACCAAGAACAACAACAATAACCCAAATTATACACACATATATATTTTACAAAAAAAAAACTCAGATAAAAAAAAAGGAAAGAATATATATATATATATATATATATAACAAAAAATAAATAAGCTTCATTGCTTTTTTTTTTTTTTTTTTAAACCTTTAAGTACTAAAAAAAAAAAAAGCAAATGATGATGTTAGATATTTAAGCTTTCTTTGACAAATTTACTAGTATCACTTTATTGTTTTGTAGAACAACAGTTTCTTTGACTTTAACATTGAAAACAGAAAATTTCGCATGTGATGCAATTGTTCCATCTCTTTCAAAAGTTGCATAGCCTTGAGAATCATATCCATCTACATTGAAATACTTTCAAACCACTTTATCGCCAAATGGAATTGAATTTGATTTAAAAGTATCTCCACGTTCTGTAAAAGGAAACTCCTTTAGATTTGAATCAAGACTATGCTGCACTTGCTTCCATCTGTTATAGTTACGTCCATGATGTAAAAAACGAACATTATCTCGAAGAAAAGCCGTCACATTTTATTTGCCATAAACAACACCCATCTATGTATTGTAGACAATGTCATTCGATAAATATTGTAGTGCATCTTCAACATTTCCTTCACCTAAAAGATCCACATAGCGGGTTACGATAAGCTGTGATGTTGCCATTCTGTACTAACATGTCCTTTTAAATTTTTTTGTGTATAAGAGAGAGGGGGAGGAAATAAAATTAATAATAATAAATATATATATATATATATATATAACAGAATAAAAAAAGCTGGCTTTCAAGAACAAAAAATAAAAAAGGAAAATCATGTGAGTGAGTAAACAATCTGCCACTTGGGCTTCAATATATATATATATATATATTTTTTTTTTCTCATAACACTCCACCCATCCTTCTCAATTTTTCATACTATCACGCTGCTATCCTGAATATATTTTTCTTTTCTTCTTTTCTTTCTTTAAATCATTACTGCCTTTTGAGACATTAAAATACCAACAATAA
Source organism: Trypanosoma avium (assembly GCA_030849755.1). Lineage (NCBI taxonomy): Eukaryota > Euglenozoa > Kinetoplastea > Trypanosomatida > Trypanosomatidae > Trypanosoma > Trypanosoma avium. The sequence continues at coordinate 17,442 of JASANY010000668.1, forward strand.
CGGCAAAGATGCCAAGGGCAGAAGCGAAAATCTCAATAACGAGGACCTTAACGAATAGAGTACTACTATGCGCATCAGCAATAGCACAGCTGCTTCCAACAATTCCAACTGCAATACCACAAGACATATTACCAATTCCAACAGCCAAGCCAGCAGCGAAAAGAGTAAAACCAGCTGTAGAAGCTCTGTACATAAATTTTCCTGTTTCATCAATTACACTCGCACTTGCTTCCATTTTACCCATCATTATAATTGACAATATAACTCCATATATTGCCACAGCCTCACAAAAAATAATAGATATGAGATTTTTACTTCGAATTTCTGGAGCACGAATAGCTGCTCCACTGATTGAAGCGGCAGTGGTTAGAATTCCCCATGCCGCACCGATAATAGAGAAGGAGATACCTATTCCTATTCCTACAGAACCCCAAGTGTATGGAGACACAGCAGACAACACATCCCATAACGCAGAGAACGGTGGAAATACCGTTCCACAAAGAGCAGGAATAATAACAAAAACAATGATCACAAAAACCAAAATATACCGAAAAAGTCCAGATATAACTTCAAGTGCTCCATCAGGTGGGAGCCGTGAAGGCTGAGGCAAAACTTCAGGTTCAACGGGCATCTGATTTTAATATATATGTATGTATATGTGTGTGTGTGTGTTTCCTCCCCTATATATATATATATATATATATATCTTCCTTGATCTGTAGGTAAACGTTTCCTAATACAAAGCGCAAAAAAAAAAATATGAAAAAAGAGAGTTAAAAATAAAAGCAGGTGGCATTTAAGGACTACTTAAGAGGTAATTGCAAAACTCAAACCAAACAATAGTAATATTACACCAAAGAAATAAAATATAAATAAATAAAAAATATCATAATAATAACAGAAAAGTATACCGATGTAGAAGGACGTAAAATTGCCTCGGAGGTAATTAACGTTTGCGCAGGAATACCATGCGGTTGTTGCGGCG
>JASANY010000669.1:0-18431 GCA_030849755.1 Trypanosoma avium
CATCGAAAGATGCAAGTGTTATTTCTTTAAATGTTCATTGGCCTTCTTTCGGCCCTCCCCCCCGGGAATGTCTGCCAAATTTCGCCCTCCTCCGGGGCCGCTCGCTGTCGGGCGCCCGGGTTTCCCCTCCCCGCCCCCCGCCTTCTCTTTTCCGGCGGGAGGGGGTGGGGGGCGCGCCTCCGGGACAAGGCCCGGGGACCCCCCGCCCCCCGCCCTTTTTTTTTTTTTTTTTCCGCCGCCGTCGGTTTCGGGGGCCGGCCCCGCGCGCCCTCTTCTTTTTTTTTCTGGAGTCGGAAGAAGAAAAAGGGGGGGGGGGCCTGCGCAAGGGCGGAAGATTGTTTCCCTGGGGAATTGCGTGGGGGCCCCGGGTGCCTTTTCCTTTCCCCACTCCACCCCCCTCCTCCTGTGCCGCGCGGGGGCTTTAATTTTTTTTTTTTTGATAATTTAAAAAACATATACACATATATATATGCATATATATATAATAAAAAAATATATATATATACGTAAATATTTTATTGCCTTTTTGTGCATATGATATTTTAATGAATTATTTATATATGGTTAAAAAACCAAATCTAATTAAATAATTGTTTTGGGTATTCCTAGAAGAAACTATGTATATATATATATATCTATTCTTATTTTATTGAAGACAGAAAAGTATTGGAGTTTGATTGATTTTCTGTTTATTAGTAGTAGTAGTAGTAGTATATATATATATATTGCGTTTAATTTTTTTTCTTTTCTTTTCTTTTAATTAGGAAGAAAATTAACAAAAATAGTTGTAGAATCCAGACTTTTTGTTTTTTGTTTTTTAAAAGAAAAACATATTTATATTATTCTTTTAGTAGGAAAAGGATGTGGAATCTGCAACCTAATCGTAGTACATATGCTGGAGTACCACCTCCAGGGTTTCTTCCACCAATTAATAATCGTTATCCACAACGCAATGTACCTGGATATTATCATGGTGGACCGTATAATAATCAAAATACAGGATATTATCAACAATATAATGCTGCTTATCATATGACACCTAGTGGACAATATAATCAAAATCATTCTAATTATATGCAACATATAGATACATCTCGAAATTATGGAATACAAAGTAATGGACCATATTCTTCAAGACCAAATGGTGCAAATTACAATTCTGGTGTAGTTAATAATGATTTTATGGGTCAACAACCAAGAAGAAATGGAGGTTTTAATTATAGTAATATGACACGTAATAGTAGTTGGATGCAACCTTGTAGCCAATCACAAAGAAATGTTAGTTTTTATGGTTCACAATTAGAAAGAAATGGAAGTTTTATGGGTCCTTCAAATCAATTACAAAGAAATGAAAGTTTTATGGGTCCTTCAAATCAATTACAAAGAAATGGAAGTTTTATGGGTTCTTCTAATCAATTACAAAGAAATGACAGCTCTACCGGTTTTTCTTCAGCACGTATGGGTAGCTTTAATACATCATCAGTAGAGCCTTTTAATGGTTATAGTGCATTTGGTGGTTTTGGTAGCTTTTATGCATCAAATCAAAATCAAGTAGAACATAATAGATTACCTCCTCCAACAGATCAAGCAGATAGACAAGGTGTCGCATCACTTGTTCGTAAACAGAGTGTACTTCACAAAGGAGAAGTACTTGAAAATGAAAATCAAAGTATAGGACGTAGTCGTGGATCACTTACATTTAAAGGAGTAGAAGATATTTGATAATACTTTTTTATTATTATTATTATTTTACTTTTTTTACTTTTTTTTTTCTCTGATTATTGTTTATTATTTGAACTTGAATGGATGCTTAAAAAACCAAAGGAAAAAAAGAAAGGAGAGAAAAGAATAGTAACAATAAGTACTACTAATGATATATATATATATATATATTTATCACTTCAATAAAGAAGAAAATAAAAATAATAATTACATAGTAAATGTATTATGTGAAAACGAAAAGAAAGGGCTTTTTATTTTTTCTTGTTTTGAAGCTCCTTCTCTAATGGGAACCTTTCCAGGAATGCCTTTATTTATTTATTTATTTATTAGTTTATTATTATTTTTTTTTTTTTTAATCCTTCCACTACTTTAAAATAAAAAAAAGAAAGAAAGAAAGAAAAAGAGTTATTAACCCCCATATAGGAAACTTGTCATATTTTATTATTATTATTTTTTTGTTTATTTTTTTGTGTGTGTTCTTTTTTTTTTTTTTTTTTCTATATTCTCTTTGACAAAACATTTCCTTTTTTTTTTGTTGTTTTTATTTGGGCTGGGAAAACGAAGAAGGAGAAAGAAAAAAAGGGAAAAAGAGCACAAAAAAAAAAAAAAAAAAATTTAACGTGTCAAATAGCTTCTGTTACTATTTTCTTAGAAATGTGAATATAAATATATCTATATATGTGTCTGTGTTTCTTTGTTTATTTCTGTGAATATATATATATATTTTTTGTAAAATTTAAACGGAAGTTATTAAAAATTGCCTTTCTAACTATATATATATATATATAATGATAATGATTATTATTATTATTATTATTGATTTTTTTTTTTTTTTCATCCAATATTTTACTTTCATGGTATTATTTCACTACAAAAAAAAAAAAAATAATAATAATAATGAGTCAAATACATGAAAAAGTTGTGGTAATCTTTTATATTTTTGGGGGGCATATATGTATATATGTTTTTTTTTTTTTTTTTCCTTTCCGGTTTCTCTTCCTTTAAAGCAAATTTTTTTAAAAGTATAAAATAGGGTAATAGGGGGAAAAAGAAAAAGAAAAACTCTCTTAAGGTAGTAGATAAAAATATAATAGTGTTCTTTTTTTTTTTGTTTTTCTTTTATATTGCGTGCGTATTTTTGTGTGTTTTAATTTTTAATTTTAATTATCAAATTTTAATCTATGTATGATATTGGTTTTTCATCATTAGCTGGTGTCGCAGATGATGGAGGTGATAATTCCGAAACACGTTTAGGCCAAAACTCAACTTCTCGTAAAAAGGAAGAACGTATTATTAAACAAGGTGATTTTAATTCATATAATGATACTTTGACAGGAAATTTTATAGGTGATTATGGAATTCCTAATTATTCTGATAATAATGGTATTATGATAGAAGATTATAATAGTAACGTATTTTTAAATACTAAAAATAGTGCTGAAAATAAATTTGGAGTACAAGAGTATCCACTTTTTGATTATGGTACTTCAAAAACTCAACAAGAAGGAGGTTATGATATTGATTCTATGAGAGGTGTAAGTTTTCCTGGAAAAAATAAAGTAAAAGATTTTGGTTTTGGTCTTGATGCTTTAATTCATGGTGGCCAATTTGGGTTTGGACCACAACCTTCATTTCTAGTAGCAACACCTTTTTTTGTAAATTCAAGACGAGTATCGGAAGAGGTTTCTTATGAATTAGATTCTATAGAGAATGCTACTATATCAGCTGATCCTTCTTGTCCACGAAAAAGGTCATCTACACCAGTACCTATAAGTTCTCGTGAAAAATCTGATAATAGTTCTAATGATAAATCTAAAGGAAAACCAAAACCTATTTATATTCCTACTGGAGATAAAAATAGTAATTCATCTAATTTATATTCACCTCGTCAACCATTAGCTTCTAAAAGAGAAGCATTTGCTAGAGAAGCTAAAGGTTATATGCAAGAAGTTGGCTTTATTCTTAATCAATTATTTGGAGAAAATGAAAATTTTAATACTCATGGAGGAGGAAATTTAACTACTAGTAGTGGTCATAATGTTCGTGCAGCAGATTTAGAAGCTTTAATAACTGGAGATTCATTTCCAATTACTAATTCAACTACTACTACTACAGGAATGAGTACACCTACAACTACAACTTCTGGTAATATAAAGGATTTTCGTCGTCAAAATGAAGTTTTAGCACCTTGGGATGAAAAGAATAAATATATGGAAATGGAATATCCAGTTTTTGATAATGAACAATTAAGAGATTCTTTAATATGGCCAAATAATATACTTTCAGGTGGACGTGAAAAAAATTCACGAAGCAAAAAATCAGATTCTAGTAGTAATTCAAAAAGTAATGTAGGAAGACGTCGTCGATATCAGGAAATAAAACATAGTCAACAAAAAGAAGAAGAATCTAGAAGGTTATCAACAGATGAAATAATGGACTGTTTAGAATATCCAACACTTGAAACTATTTCAGATAGTACAGCAGTTTTAATGAAAAATTTAGCTCCTTTATTTCCTGAAGTAACACATGCAACTACAGGGGCAAAACATTTTACAGCTCCTACAAGTAATACACCTGCTTTAGTTTCAAATAGAAAACTTTCTACACTTGTAGAGAAAGCATCTGGTAGAAAATTAGAAGAACATGAATGGGATGATCGAACACAAGAGCAACGAATTGTAGAAGCACGTAGACAAGCTGCTGATAAATCTTTAGGTGTACATGATTCTAAAATAGTTGTTATTGATAACCGTTTTACTCCAAAAACCAATGCACTCTCTAAAAAACCAGATAGTGGAATACTTAAAAGATTAGAAGCACAACAAAAAGAAGATGAAGAAAGACGTGCTCGTGTTCAAGCATTTTTAGAACGACGACATTCGAGAAAAAAAGTAAAAGATAAAGTTGTAGGACAGGTATCAAATAAAGAAAAATCTGAAAGAAAAATAAAAACACCAAAGAAATCTCAAAATTCTATTCAAAGAAAAGTATCTGCTGAAGTTATTGTAACTGAAGAGCTTACAGAAGCTTTAATTTCTCCACTTCAACGAGTTACCCGTCAAGCAAATCTTGTACGCTCATTAGTAATAATTTATGGAGGAAAAAAAAATTTAGGTAATAAAAAAGTTAAAATAAATTTAGAAAGTGAAACTACTGTTGAAATACGTCAACCTCATGAATTATCACGTTTTTTTGAAGTAGATGAATATTTAGAATATCAAGATAATAATAATCTTTATTCTATAACACTTGTAAATCTTAGGCGAAAGTTTCTTTCAGGTTTAAATGTTGCTATGTTTTTAACTGGAAGTGAATCAGCAAGACTTGTGAGTTGGAGATCTGTTCGAGAAGTTATGGCAGGTGTATTTCAAGATATTAATGAAAAATGTGAATTATTTGCATCTGTTGCACTTGTTCGACAAGGTTTAACACAAGATTTACTTTCTGAATCAGGAAGAATGGTACGAACAACTTTTAATTTTTCTCCTTTACTTGATGTTTCTCTTGATAATGTTAGTTATACTAAAGTAAAGGATCTAAGACATTTTTCTAAACTTCTTGCACATGGATGGGAATCAGCTCGTTTTCATCAGACACATGACCCTGGATTTATAGCAGTATCTGTTATTCTTAAACAAATAAAAAATGATGATTTAATATTATCATCTATGTTAGTAACAAGTGGTAATTCTTCTGTTAATTATATTAATGGTGTTTTAAAAAAAGATGAAGATGAACCTTATACTTTATTTGATGCAGCTTTAGGAGGTTCTTGTTTTACAGTAGCAGTTTTAGCATTATGTGAAGAAGATGAAGGAATTGTACAACTCATGAATACTCAGCGTAAAATTACTTCTGTTACTAATAAACCTGGTACTATAGGTAGTTTTAAAGCTTTTATTGAAAATGCAGAGAAAGAACTTGATAAATATAAAACTAATGATAAAGAAAAATTTGGAAGGCGAAAATTTTTACTTGAACAAATTACACTAGTTAAACGTGCTTTACTTGATCCTAAAGGATATATACCAAGAGAAGATATTGAGCAACTTCAAAAACGGCATCAAATGCGATCTAAGGCAAAATTAGAATCTAATGAACAACCAATTTCTCCTCCTCCAAAATTAGAGGAAAAAAGACCTTCTAGTGCTAAACCTAAAGCAGAAGAGAAACAAGGAAATAGAAAATTATCAAAACATACTAATCATAGTGTAGAGGAGGATCATCATAAAAAGAGTAAAGCTCCTTCTCCTCCTCATCCTCATCCTCATCCTCATGTTTCTTCTTCTCATATTGCTTCTTCTACTTCAACAAAGACATCAACAGCAACACCAACAACAATGAAAACACCTAAAACTGTTTTAAGTGGAGGTCAAGGTATTAAAAATAAATCACCTGCAATTCTTCCTAAAGTGGTTCCTATTCCTAAAGCTCCTTCTTTACATAACATTCATCCAGAAACTCATCAAAAACATACTGAAGAAGGTAAAGAAATTCATTTATTACCAGTATTACGTAATAATCCTACTAGTAGTGTAAAACAAATAAGACCTGGTCTGACAACTTCATCCCCATTAGTAAATCGTTCAAATGGTAAAGGAGAAACAGGAAATATAAATTTAGTTGAACGTCGTAAGGGTCGTCGTCGTATTAATTCTCCGGTAAATTTTAAAGAAGAAAAATTAAACGTACCAATTAATACTCTATCCAATAATCAAGCGTTAAGTAAAGAAGATAATAAGGGAAATGATAACGAAGATTATCATTCTTCATCAGGACAGAAGCGTCCTCCATCAAAAGAACCTTTGGCATCTACAGAAGTAAATTCAACAATAAGTGGAACATCTATTCTTCTAACGAAAAAACAATTAAGTACTACAATGCATCCTACTGCACGTTCAGGGCATACATTTACTGATGTTAATACATCAAGTAAGTTATCTGATTCTGCCACTGTTGGACCTACTGTAAGTACACGTTATATAGGACGTGTAGAAGTTCCTATTCAAAAACCTGTATTCCTTAATTTAGAAGCAAATTCTAAACATCCACAATTAACACCAGCTACAGAAGATGTAAGAAATCTTAAACCGGAAATATCCACTCATTCTGCCATGACACCTCATGATATTAACATTCCTAGAGTTTCTGGCTCTGAAGAATTAAAAGTCCGAGGTCAAGTTATAAGTAATACTAGTAATCCGTCAACGTTAATTGCAGAACAAGAAGAATATGTAGAAGAAGAAGAAGAAGAAGAAGTAAAGAGAAATAATAATATTGATATTGATGCTATCAATGAAGAATCTTATGATGATAATAATAGTGAGGAAGGAGAAGATGAAGAAGATGATGATGATGATCAAAGTATTCAAAGTAAAGATTTAGATGAAGGTCAAACTATGGGTTCAGCAACTTTAATTTCTTCAAAAGTAAGAACACTTGTTGTATTAGATCCACGATGTAATGAAACTGCTAATGTTACACATGATAATACAATGATAGTTGCAATGACAGATGATGATTTTGAAGAGTATGAAGTAGATGAAGTAATTGAGAGACCAGATGGATGTGAATCTATGCATTCAAAAGTAGTAAATGAATTACGTGATACATTTTTACTAGGTTGTAATGCTGCTATTCTTGCAGCTGATAGTCGTTCTTCAGCAGTTTCATCATTAGTTCTTAAAAGTGTTGTTCGTGATGTTTTAACAAATATAACTGATAATTCAACTAGTCGTCAATCACATCATAAAGGAGCAATTAGTGTATCTATAGTTCAATTAAAAGGAGAATCTGCTCTTGATTTACTTAAAGAAAAAAGTACACCACAAAAAATGGTTATTGCTATATCTCCTATATTTGGTCCATGTGTACATAATGTTAGTCGTCTCCCTGTTAATAGTGCAGTTATTTTTGATTCATTATTAACATCAGCTCTTACTCGTGCTGTAGAAAATGAACGTGAATATGGAATGGTATTTGTTTCACTTGTATTAAAACAAAAACTTGAATCAGAAAATGATGTCTTAGTTTCTTCACTTATTGCTAGTTTAGTTGGAGAAAATGTTGGTCTTTATGCAGCTGTTTTAGATCGTAGTCCTCTTGTTCCACGTGCACTTTTTCATTATGCACTAGGAGGTCCATGTTGTACATTAGCATTACTTAGTTTTAGTGGTGATGAAACACGAACAAATCAAATGTTAGCAGTTCAAAAACGTCTTGGAGAAACTACAAATCGTCCAACTCATCGTGGTAGTATTAATAAATTTATTAGTGGTATTCGTAATGATTTAGCTCCAAGTTTACGTGAAAAATTACGAGGTTCTGATGATGGTGACTCAACACAAAAAATTCTTCATCGTCTTGAAGAAATGGTTCAAGATGCAGAAGCACTTCTAAAAAATTTTGAGGAAAGTGAACCTCGAGCTTACTTAAATGATGCAGAACCTAGAAAAGCAAGTGGAAACCGTGTAGATCGAAAACCTCCACTTGTAACTCTTACTGGATCTAATGATGGAGAAAAAGTTCCTTCGCTTGTATTTGTTGAACAAAGATTACTTGGAAATGGATCTATTGCAGTACAAGGTAATTCTATACTTGCTCGTATTGGAGAATTAGCGTGTCGCTACGATGTTGATGAAGTTGTTGTACGAGAATCTGGAAGTAATTCTCTACCTTCTCAGTTAATTGATGATATTGTTTTAAAATTTCTTTCAGGTCATTCTACAGCTTTACTTGCTGCAGATAGTCGTAATTCCGCCGTAACCCCACTCATACTTCGAAAAATTGCTTATCTTATTCTTTATAATATGTCGATGGAATCCCAATCCTCCCCAGTACGCGGTGACTTACTCGTTTCCATGTCTCTTATTAAAGATGATGTCACGGTGGATTTATTAGCCGTAGATGAGGACTTAACATTTCATAGGTTTGAAGTAGACGTCTCGCCTCTCTTTGGTCGCCGGCTGCGTGGGGCCTCGTATCATTATGTGGAGTCCGCAGAAAGTTTTGATCATCTCCTGGCGGTGGCGGTGGATCGAGCAGAGCCCGCCCTCCGCTCGGAGGACCCTGGGGTGATGGTCGTCTCTCTCAGCCTCACGCAATATATAGACGCCCCCCAGCGGGATGTGTTAATTTCTTCTTTTATGGCCACCACCGTGTTTGATAGTGTTTCACACTACACTGGGATATTGCAAGATCAACCAGGGGAACCCACGGAGTTGTTTAAACTCGCGCTGGGGGGCCCGTGTTTTACAATTGCAATGTTAGGATTGAGTGATGAGGACTGGGATGCGGGGCGATTGCTCTCGGTGCAAATGGAATTAGCCCATGTGCGTAATCCCTCATCACGGCCTATGAGTGTGGTGCAACATATAATAGAATTAAAAAAAGGAATTGCGATATTGCGTGGACACCTGCAAGCAGCAGGAAATGAGCAGCAAATGGAGAATATTCGGGCAAAAATTGCCCACGCGGAGTATTTTTTGCGTGAAGCTCAAGCTATTTTACAGTCTCCTTTAAGGGAAAGAGGATTTGTACCTCTAGGATCACAAATGTGAAAAAATAAAAGTAATAATAATAAAAAAGCATATATATATATATATATTGTATCTGTGTGTGTGAATATTTCTCAACGACTATTTTTTTTTTTTTTTTTTTACGCTTTTTTTAATTTTGATTTTTTTTATTAGTCATTAGAACTCGTTATTGTCGTTTTTCTTTTTGTTTCTCCTTTTAATATATATATATATATATATATATATATTTTATTCCACTTTTTTATGTGTTTATTATGACTGTTTTTATTATTATTTTTTTTTTTTTTATATGACGCAATGATGAACTATATATGTGAATAAATACAATGTCATCATTTGTTTTTGTTTTTTTGTTGGCTTTAGACGCTATATTTTCCCTCTTCATCTAGCTGAGCTTTGTTATTAAATCTAGTTTAAAAAAAGGGGGGTGGTAAAGTTATAATATATTTGGCTGTTAGATCTGTCATACCACTTTCCTTTGTGCATTTGTATTTGCTTTTTTTTTTTTTTGAATTTTTTTAGCCAACCAATGCAGTTCGCCATCCCTTCCATACACTCATTATTATTGTTATTATTCTTAGAAGTTTTATTTAATAGTGCTCATATATTATTATTATTATTTTTTTTTTTTTTGAGTTGTCTTTCCTTCCTATTTCTATCTATATTTCCAAAAAAGAGAAAGAGAGTCTCAGTTCATATTTTTTTATTATTATTATTTTTTTTTTTTAATTTGTTTCCTCTCTTTTATTAGTTTAAGAAACGAGGATGTGGGGTGTGTGTGTGTGTTTTCTAAGTAAAGAAACGGTAGAAGAAGATAAACTATTTATTAAAATAATTCTTGTGATTTTGATAAAGAGAGAATAATGAGACTTTTTTAAAAAACATTTCTTTCTATTTCACTTTTTTTTTTTTTATTAAAAAAAAAAAAAAAAAAAAAAAAACGATCAAAATAACTGTAATAACAATCAGGGAAAAGAAACGAAAGGGATAAATATATAATCCAGGTGGTGTGGGGAGGGGGTATTTGAGTATATATTTAAAAACAACAAAAAAAAAAAAGAAAAACATAACAAGTTAATATTATTTAGTATTATATTTATTATATATATATATATATATATATATATATAACCCTAAAATGAGCACAGTTCGTCATAGACTGCGGCCAGCGCAGTGCAAGAGCAACTCATCACCAGCACCACCAATACAAAATAATCGTGGAAGTTATCACAGAAGAGGAATCGACCCCACCAGCAATCCAATAACACGATCAACAGCAAATATAAATACAAATACAAATAAGAATATCAATATAAATACAATTATTAATTCACCTCTTCCTTCAACTTCTCTCTTAATTGGTATCACTGAAGAAGGAATGGGAGTTGGAACAAATATACATAACACAAGAAACCCATCAGAGTCTGTAAATATTCTCCCTCCATTTAGAGAGAATATTGAGGCCTATGAGAAATCAACAAACTCCTCAAATTCAAATTCAACTTCCATATCAACTTCAACCTCTATTGAGTATACCTCCTCTGTTGTTTCCTACATGATGCCCTCCATCTCAGATAACCTTAACTCCGATGAATACAGTAGTAATTCTAGTACATTCTTGCCTAGTATATTTAATACTACAGAGGTAACACCACAACTTCGTCCAATGTCAAGTTCAGTTGCTGGAAATTACTCATATGTGGGGACAAAACGTCTTTCTATGATAAATGTACCAATTCAGGGGGTATCACCGGATAAGAAAACAACAACAGCACCGAATACATTAGAATTATCACAAAATACTTCACGGAGAATAAGTCAACAAGGTAATAATGATGTGATTCAACCTTCAAGAACTGGATCAGCCTTTGATTTATCACTTTTTTTGACACCAGTACCACCAAATCCACCTGTAGCTCGTTCAATAATTTCTAAAAAATCAAATGAAATACGTAAACGTTCTGCTACTGTAAAAATATTTGATAATTTAGATAGTAATAATGAAGAAATTGAACTAAAAAATCAAATAAATTCTAAAGTTTCAAATGGTAAATCTTCTAATAGTGAACACTCTTTAAAAGAATTAGGAGAATCTTTTTGCGCTGGAGATAATGTTGCCTTTTTATTAGTAAATTCTACAAGTTTTTTTAATAATGTTGAAAATGTTAATAAAATAATAATTTGGCCTTCTATAGAACAATTCTTTTCTTCAGTATTTAATAAATTATATTCTAATAAAAATGATCCTACAAATTTCTTTTTACAAATTTCTCTTACACTTCTTAAACATGATCAGGTAAAAGAATTATTATATATTCCTGAAGATGGTGGTACAGAATCTTTGTTTTATACAAAAGGTTATCTTAATGCTTCAACTTTATGTGGTCCACATTTACGAAATACTATATATCGTGAAGTTTCATCTTTAAAAGATCTCCAACAAATTATTTTTGAGGCTATTGGAGGAGTAACAATAGATGATCTTAGATCAGGTATCTTTATATTTTCTGCAATTTTGAGAAAAATAGAAAAAAAAACTAATGATATTATTCTTTCCTCTTTATTTGCTTCTATTTCTACTGTAGAAACAATTCATATGGCTATAAAGAGTCGAAAACCACCTTTAACAGCATCTTTATTTCGAGCAGTTTATAGAAGTCCAAGATTATTATTTTCTTTAGTTCGACCATTATTTATTGACGGTGAAGATTTATCTTTAAATGAAAATGTTTTACTTAATGAAGTACGATTAGTTCTTCGTCATAGGGCAATAAATCCTTTAAATTCTGAAGAAACCTCAAGTGTGCGTTCATTTTTAAATTCTGCATTAAAATTATATGAATCATCAATAAATAATAATACTACTACTACTACTAATAATAATAATACTAATAATAATGATAATGAAAATTTATTAGAAAAAGAGTATGCTAACTCTGGAGATTATTCTATGAGTTCAATGAATCATGAAGTTTATAAACGTCTTAAAAGCTTTTCAAACGATATTGAACTTGCTTTACGGGCTCCTATAAGTGATTTTATTCGTTTTCCTAAAGAAGAAAAAGTTGTTTCGAAAGAATCTTTTGAAGTTAAAGAAGCTGTATCATTACCACCACGTTCTAAAAAAGGAAAATCAGCTAAGAAAAAGAATAAATCACGTGAAAGTTTAAAACCAAAAGTATTAGCTTCCCGATGGATTCCTAAACCTATGATTATAAATCTTTTTGCAGGTGCTTTAGCTGCACCTATAGGTGGTATTCAACCTTTATTTATTAATAATACAGAAAATAAAAAAGATTCTTTAGAAGAATTAAATTCTATTGAAGATCGTTTTTATTCTCTTGTTTTATTAGAAATTGATGAAACAGTAGAAAAACGTGAAATTGTCTATCTTCAAGATACAAATTGTTTAAAAGTAAAAGGTACTGAAGAATCTTCACCGATATTAAAATTTTGCGCCGATGAGGTATCTGTGAGAAGACGAAAAATAGGTCCTAAAGGAATTGAAATTGAAAAAACTCCAACCCCATTTCTCGTGAATCGTGCCTATCATTTATTTACACAAGGTTATAATACCGCTATATTATTAATGCGAGATGGAGCTAAAAATTACGCCGACATCTTCGCTTCCCCAATGTGGATGAGTTTAAGAGGATTCGTCGCCACACTTTTACCTTCACTATCACAAGGAAGTGAATTATATATTTCTGTCACACAATTATTATCACGAGATTGTGTGCGAGATCAACTTGTGACAGGGAGTGATGATGGAAGAGAGGCGGCGGTGGTGTTGCCTTTTCTTTCAGCCTGGACTCCAGCAGGGCCTGTGATACGTGGGGCACAATTTATTTGTTTAAAATCGGTGGAAGATTTTATGGGAATATTACGGCATTTACGGGATAATGGGAATGAAGTAAATACCTCGCAGATTAGTGGGGTGAATTTAATTTTCTCGTTTATATTAAAACGTGTACAAACACTGGAGGCACCTTTATCTAATAATAATAATAATAATAATAATAAACAAAATTCTGATGTTTTATTATCTTCATTTACTTTTACATTAGCAACTCGTCCAGAAGCTTATAAATCACTATGGATTCAAGATCATGTATCATTAGAACATGGAAAAAATATATATTGTTGCGCCCAACGACATTTTTCTTTATGTGTAACAGAAGTAGCTACAACATCTCCAAGTTGTATAGCATTTCTTGATGTTCAATATTTACTTCAAAATTCTCATATAACACATTCACACAAACTTTGGAGTATGCAACAATTACAACAATATCTTGCCAAGCGGTGTGCCCTCTTTATACAAGAATTACAATTTCGAAAAGGTGGTAATGTTGCACAATTATCAGATGATGAAAGACATTTAATTCTTTCTGATATTAATGTAGCAACTCCTAAAATTATTCTAGAAGCATGGATTTTAACTGAAAGAATGAAAAGTGTTGTTATTGAATTTCTTGATACTCCATTTAATACACCTCCAATGGCCATTGTAAGTGATGGAACTTATGATATTACATCACCTCCATCATGTTTCCGTCATCTTCTCATTTCTAGTGTATCGAAATTAATTAAAAATAATAATAGTAGTAGTAATAATAGTCCTGGAGCTGGAGGTGGTAGTAGTATTAGTATGAATCGTAATATTTATAATATTATGAAACTAAATTCACTTGAAAATTTACGATCACAAGAGGAACATGTAGCTCCTGTTGTTGCTGTTGTTAGTGATGCTCCTATTGAATCTCGTAAAGATAAAAAAACTTCATTACTTCAACTATCCTTTAATAAACTACAAGTAATTGAAGAATTACCAAGTAAGGACAATACTAGAGAACGATTTCCTTCTGTTCAAGCTGTTTCGGCCTTGCCTTCTAATACTATTTCTATTTCTGGAGTTTTGGAAAAGGAACCGACTTTTATATCAAGAGATCCTTTAATTTTAAATTCAGAACGTCGTAATAGTAAGAAAGATGAAGATATTAATAGTCAATGTCCTTGCTTTTTACCACGAGATAATATTAATGATACGCAAACAATACGTTCAAAACGTTTAGATGAAATTCTTCAACGTGCATATGAAGTATTTAAAAAACCAAATGATGAAAAAGCATGTAAAGGAGGATCAATTCACTCTACTGCTGCTGTAATTCGTAGTAATTCAAAATCTATTAAAAATATTAAATTGATGAAAGGACGAATACGAGTTAAAGATGAAGAGGCAGCAATAGAAGTTTTAGATAAACCAAAATGCGATATAAATTCACTTTCCGACCTTCCTGGAGTTTTAGAAATGCTATCAGAACTTGTAAGTAAATTTTTAAAAGGTTTTAATACAACTATTCTTACTTCAGAATTTTTAAAATATAAATCTCCTTTAACGGTTTCTTTACTTCTTGATATTGTTCGTTTAGCATTAAAACAAAAAAATGATGAAACATATATTAGTTTCTCATTTACACTTATTTGTCATGGACGTATCGTTTATGATCTTCTTACTTTACCTGAATTAGTAAAACCTTGTGAACTTACATTTGCTCAAAGTTTATTAATTGGTCCAATTATTACAAATGGTGTAGCTTGGCATGATGTATATCATAGTCATGAAGTGGATGCTCTCGCTGAACGAGTTAATACAACATTATTAAAATTATTTTTAAAATCTAAATTAAATTCTGAATTTAAAAATTCTTTTATAATGTTAAATATTATAGCTAGAAAAGTTGAACCACATGATGTGATATTTTCATCTTTTATTGGTTTCTCTGTTAGAGATACTGTACAAGTTTATAAATGTTTAATACCAAAACAACGAAGAGTTTCTTATTTAGAATATGAATCATCAATTATTCGTTTTTCATTAAAAGAACGTGCAAGTTTTGTTAAATCATTATTTATATATCACGAAACAATGCCAGAGAAGGATGCTCAACATTTTTTACAAGTACAAAAAGAACTTATTACTTGCTCAATTACCTTACCTTCTGTATGGAGTTTAGCTTCAGTGACAAAATATCAAAGAAATTTACTTCAAAATTCTTCACGTTGGAGAAAACTGTTACGTTTGCCATCATCAGATGAAGAAAATAAAAAAGATATGCTAAATTTTACAAGGCAATTAAATTATTTTAGTACAATTCTTACAGATACTCATAAAACGCTACCTTTAGAAGGTACAGAGAGTAAAAATTCTCCTTTATCGGATCAACCATTAAAAGAAACGCAAAAAGATCATTTAATTAAAAGTAATAAAGAAGAAAAAATTAATTATAATAATAAAATTACTAAAGAATTAATTAAAATTATTATTAATGTTTGTAATATATCATCTACATTGCGTACTGTAGGATTACTTGTAAATGCTACTAGTGGATGGAAAATGGAAAAAATGCATACTGTTACTATTACTGAACAAAAAAAGACTTTTCATGTTTCTGAAGATGTATCAGTATCAGGTCAAGGATTACAAATGCGTGATGATATTTATTCTGATATTTACAAAATGACAATAGAAGAATTTTTTCGTGGTAGGGATAGTTTAATTGTATTAGGAGGTACTAATTCTCCAGGCAAAACTTCAGCAATGATAACCCGTAGTGTAGTTCAAGATGTTCTTCGAGAACAAATTACTAAAAAATCTTCAGAAGCAATGTTATGGATTTCTATCTCATGTGTTCAAATGATAAATGATTTTGAAGGATTTGATCTTTTAGTTGAATCACCACAAGAAATAACAAATATTACTTTACCTAATGCATCTCATGAAAGTTTTCATTTACAAGGTGTATCACGTAAACCTTTAAAAGATCAAGAAGAAATATTACCTATTTTTGATTCAATTTCTAGACATCAAAGTGAATTATTAGATAAATATCAATCAGAAGAAAATTATTTTATATGTAATATCATTATTTTTAAGAATGAAAATGATAGTCTTCCTTTAGCTTCACTTTGTATCTTCGAACTTAGTGCTACACTGTTAAAATTACCACGAGATAATGAGAGTAGGAATATTTTATCTGAAAAGGAAGAAAATATTAGTAATTGTAAAAAATGGCAGCCAAATGCTGTTGTTTGTGTTGAGACACATCATAGTGATTCTTCTCATGAGCTTAAAACACTTTTAGAGTTTCAACAATGTCTCACACATCGAGCTAACAATTTTCCTGATTGTAATAACAAAGTAAATGATTGATTGGTAAAGAATTAATTTTCTCATGACAAAAGAAAAAGTAATAATAAGAGCAACATTTAATGTTGGAGTTTTGCTAATATGAACCTTCTTCCCTTTATTTATTATTATTATTATTTATTTTTTTTTTTTTAAGCCCCCTTTATTATTTTTTTTTTTTTCTAATTTATAGGGGGACATATATATTTATATTAAGCAAAGTGGGAGAGAATGACATGGTTTTTTTTTTTTTTTTTTTTGATTTTTTTTTTTGTTTTTTCTACCCTCCTTTGCTTGCGATCCTTATTTATATCTCTTAATACGTTTTTAATAAATTTTGTTAAAAATATTGATGGCATTGAGGGGTCTGTCATTCCTTTTACCCTTCACCTTACCGCACCTACTTTCTTCTCTCTCTTTTTTTTTTGTTTGTATTTTATTTCAGTCGATGTGCACAATTTGAAATTATATCTGTAGTCCTACGGAAATGAAGTAAAATACCACAATTGAGACGAAAAGGAATTAATTTGAGACTGAAAAAATAAATAAATAATGACAATAAGTAAATATTTAACATATATAAATATATATAATTTTTTTTTTTTTTTTTTTGCTTATGAAAAAAAGACTCAGACTATGTGATCATCTTTATTTTTTATTCTAGGAATACCTGGTAAATTTCATATATATATATATATATATATTTTAACTTATCTTAGATGCATATAAGAATAAATTTCTCTTTTTTCTCCTCTTTTTTTACTATTTTTATATCTATTTCTATCATGATTAGAGCAAAAGAAAAAAGAAAAATCTCATTCCAATTTTTGGCTACTTTCTGTCTCATTGACAATAGGATCGAAAAAAAAAATCGGCCTCACTCTTTCTCAACTATATCGTTAAAAATAAATTCTTATTTCAGATTTCATAATTAGTTGATATTCAAGAAGAAGGAAAAGGGAAGATAGAAAGAAATAAACATATACAGGCCTGTATTATTTCAGAGACTTACCAATGAAGACAAGTGCTCCTCCTATGTATCAACAAGATAATAGAAGGGAAAATGGAGTAGTTACACAAAGGCGAGTCAGTGGAAACGCAAATCAATCAAAATATTCTAGTTCAATACCTATTGCCATAAGGAACGGATTACCATCAAAAGATAATTTTTCTGGTGCTGAAAGGAGCCGAGCTACTACCAACTCAACTTCCCGTGGTAATATGGATGGCAATTTCATTAACCAGAATGGAGGCGGATACAGGCAGGTACACACACAGGGAATAAACCAGGGCTTAATGAAACCAAATGGAGGGAATACGGGGTCTTTTTACGGTCAAGGCACTGGACCAGGTAGTTTAAATAGTGGGATGGGGTCCATGTATGCCCCACCTATGGGAAGTATGTATGGAGCTCCTATGGGAGGAATGGGTTCAATGTATGGAGCTCCTATGGGAGGTATGGGAAGTATGTACGGTGCTCCTATGGGAGGTATGGGAAGTATGTATGGAGCTCCTATGGGAGGAATGGGAAGTATGTATGGAGCTCCTATGGGAGGAATGGGAAGTATGTATGGAGCTCCTATGGGAGGTATGGGAAGTATGTATGGAGCTCCTATGGGAGGTATGGGAAGTATGTATGCCTCACGAATGGGAGGTATGGGTTCAATGTTCGGCATGCAAACAGGGGAGAATCATCTGTTTCGCGGGGGAGGTCTAAGTCTTATAGGCATCGGTGACGATGACCAATATTCTTCAGATAAACAGAGGAAAAAGAATCAACAGACTGAAATAACCAGAACTTTATCATCATCCAAACTCAACGCTACGTCAACCCAGGGTGCAACTCAAAATAACGGAAAGACAGAGACCAAATCTGAAACAAACGGTAATGTAAAAACAAAGGAACCTGAATCTTCAAAGAGAGAGATAAAATCTTCTAATGGAGTCTCATCTCAATTGGACGATAATATTCACACGTTAAT
>JASANY010000670.1:0-18534 GCA_030849755.1 Trypanosoma avium
AGGCTGTTCGTTGCGTGGCACTTGCGTGGAATGTAGAGATCCACATTAGTACCCTCCTCGTTGAAAGTTCCGATGGTGGCCATTGTGAGAAGTGTTGAAAAAAAAGGGAAAAAGAACCCTTTATTTTTAAAAAATGAGAATCAAAGAAAAAAAAAAAAATGGAGAAAAAGAAAATGTTTTAATAATTAATAAATAAAAAAAAAATAAAAATAAAAATAAAAGGACAAATAAAAAAGGAATACACAAATCTATGTTTAATTCTTATATTACGCAATAAATACAAAAATCCTAAAGAAATATGCCAGGTCGAGATTCTAAAAAAAAAAAATATTTCTCTCGACATAAAAAAAAAAAAGAATTTTATTTATGTATTGAACACATATGTCTTTATTTTCTTCTCCCTTCTCCTTTCTCCCTTCTCCCTTCTATTTTTTTTTTTTTTCCTTTCCCCCCCCTATATTTCAACAAAAATACTTCATTAAAATTACTATTTTTTTTCATCACTGAAAGTTAAATTATTTAGGAGTATATCAAGGGAATCTGATGGTTGAGTAGGTGCTGGTGGTGCATTTGGTACTGGTGGAGGTTGAGAAAAATAATATAATACAGGTGGCTCACCTGTATTATTATTATTATTATTATTATTATTATTATTATTATCCTGATGTCCAAGTGGAATACCCATTACAGTATTCATAGAATTACCTGATGCAACATTTGAAGAGGAAGATCCATTACAAGTATTATTTCCACTACCACCCCACATTGGATTAGAAGAAGTAGTAGCAACAGGAAGAGAAGGATGTGCTGGAGAATGTTGTTGTCCACTAGATAACATCTCTTTAGCTACACGTAATCCCCCTTCAGCACTTGGTTTATCAATAAGACCTGTTTCTTGTGCTACTTTAAGTAATAACTCTGCTCGTTCATAATACATTTCCATTCGTTCTCTTAATTGATATAAGAAAAATCTTCGACTATTCACATCACTTATAGGAACTTCATCACCAACAGTTGCAATAATTTCCATTGCAGTAATATAATTACGTGCTGCCACAAGTGGACTTCCATCAGGGGTCTCTTCTTCACGAGCACGATTAATAAATTCTGCAGCCTGCTGTACACGTTGCACAAATGCTGTCATTTTTTTTTTTTTTTTTAATATATTTATATATATATATATATTTTTTTTTTTCCTTTAAAAACTTTTTTCTACTTTAAAAGATTCACTCTCAAGATAAATTAAATTTTTTATAAAAGAAAAATACAGTAAAATCATTTAGTTTATTATTATTATTTATTTATTTATTTATTTCTTTCTCAAAAAGAAAAATAAACACATATATACTCAAAAAAGAGAGAAAAAAAAAACCACTTTTTTCTTTTCAGTACACAGCAAGCACATAAAGGTGGCAAATTAAAATTTCAAAAAAAAAAAAAAAATCAATAAAAGATGCTTAAATACCAATAAGAAATCTCTCTATATTTGAAATAAAAATTACCAGAAAAATGAACATAAAATGCCCATTCGGTGTGCTCACAATAAAAAAAGATAGAAAGAGGAGTACATGAATGCCAAGAGAGGCAACATCTCTTTTTTTTTTTTTTAAGTACATGTAAATTCATATCTCTACATCACGAAAATAAATAAAATTAAAAAAAAAAAAAAAAAAAAACATAATACAGAAGTGTATAGTGAATTTCTTCACCATCCTTTTTTATTTTTCTTTTGGGGGAATCTTTCAACTTTTTTTCCCACCCACTTTCTTTATATATTCATATTTTTTCTTTTTTTTTTGATAAATATAATATACTTTTTTATCTTTTTATACCTCGATATCCTTCCCTCTCTTAATGCAACTTATGACGATGTGGATCAGCTTTATCAACAGCAATACGTTTCTCAACTGCCCTCATTTGTTTCCATGTTTGTGGGTCTACAATTGTAGCATCAGGTTTTTCTTTTAAAAGATTTCCATGCGAATTACGTAAAGTTTGTAATCGCCTAGTACGACGTGTAAGAGAACCTGCTAACATTTCTCCTGCACAAGCTAAACGACGATCATTAACAGCAGATCCATCTTCCATTCCTGCTAAAGCAACAACATCTGGTAATTCTGGTAATACACTTTGATTAATAAAATCACTTTTATATATACTCATCTTAACATGACCTTCATTTTCAATACGTCTTGTAACAGCACAAAAAGGTTGTTCCGTTTTATGAATTGGAATAGGATTTGTTTCATCATGCATAGGATATGGTTTTCCAGTAGGTCTACGTCTTCCTGCGAGAAGGGCAAGTAACGCCGCTTTATCATTCATTGTACCTATAAGATGTGCATTTGGTGAATCTTCAATACCTCTTGGTAATTGACTCGGGTAAGCCAAATTTTTATCACCATATATCCAAGATGTACAATAATAATCCGTTGGAGGACCACCAACAGTTAATTGTGGTCGTCGTGATGGTAATAATTCTTCCTTACGACTACCATTATTATCTACAGTTTGTGGAATTTTAGGTAGTAATGATTCTTTTGATGTAATCTTAGGTGTTAACTCTGCCTCCGCCTGAAGTACCTCGTCTGTTGTAGGAATTAGTAAAAAATCTGGATCAAATGCCGTGGTACGGGCCCCAGCATATAACTGTGGCTCCCCTTTAGGTACTCGCCCACTGTGTGTGAAGTCTGTTTTATAAGTTGTGTTGGGGTGGGCCCCGTCCTCGGTGTGGTGCCGGGTGAGGTCTGGCCTGTAATAATCCCGGGCGAAGGCGGAGGCGACGTCGTGCGGCCCACACGCGGACTGCAGGAGCCCCGCGAGGTCGCCAGGCCCAGGGCCCCGCCCCCGCCTGATATAATCCTCTCGATAAGTTGTTTTATAACTCCCAGGCAGGGGCTGGCCGAAGCGAAATATCGGGCGATTCCGCACCTCCCCACTTATTTCTCCTGCACTTACATTTAACTCGGAGGTGGTGGGGCGGGGGGGGCCAGCTTGCAACTCTCGATTGTAATCATAATCATATCGAGTCATGTATAAATTTAACATATTTGGGGCTGGGTGTGGGGGTAACTCCCGCTGCGGCTCTGCTTTTGCTACAGACATGATGACTAATAATAATAATAATAATAATAACTTTTTTTACTTTCTTATTTTGTTGTTGTTTTCTTTTTTTTTTTTTCTATCGATCTCCTGGTTTGCTTGCCAATGTTTGTTTGTAGCCCCCTTAAAACAATTTTGCTCTTAGCGTTGCAACTACTTTTTTTTCCCCCCCTCCTTCTTTTTTGCAATTATTATTATTTTCTTTTTTTTTCCCCTCTTCCTATTCCTAATATGCGTAGATGAATATAGATGGAAAATAATAAGAAATAATACAAAATAACAAAAAAAAAAATAATAATAATAACACCATACAATAGAGAAAATAATAAACATTTAATTAGGTTCAACAAGATCTACAACTCGAAAAAAAAAAAAAACATATTTGCGAGCACACACACAATATATATATATATATATGTTATTGTCTATTTATCTCCTAGAAATATCCTTTTTTTTTTTTCAATTTACCTCGTTTTTGAACTGTGAAGAGAAGGAGGAGGAAGGAAAGAAAATACCTTTTGATGGTCATATTTCCCTTTGATGAAAAATTAAAATTTTACTTTTTAAAATTTAATACCTTCATTCTCAACAAGTATTTGGACAATATCATAAACACTTACAATCGATTTTTGTCCTTCATCATTTGTAGAATTAGCAACGTATAAAGAAGTTTGAGTTGAAGAAGGAAAAAAATGTTTATACTTTTGAAAATAATTAAAAGCTTCCATCATTTTTTGTTGAGTATTTGTTTCATAGTACTTTACAAATATAAGAGGTTGACATCTCTGCTCTTCAGAAGATAATATATTCATTTTCCAATATGAAACAGCCTTTAAAAACGAAGTAAAAAAATATGATTGAAATGATTCAGATTCCTCTGATTTTAAGGTTTCTTTATTTATTTCATTTACATTAACTTCTTCTTCCTCTTTTTCAATAAATACTACAGTCTCAACTTCATTTAATAGTTCCTCACTTTCTTTATTTTCTTTCTCATGACCATCATCACATCCCATACTTGGCAATACTAAAGACTCTTCTTCATAATTTAGTAGTTTAACCTCAAATTTAAAAGGTGCTTCAAACTCTTCTGCAAAAAGAGGAGGTAAAGAAATAATTTTATCACTCTTTAATGGTTTATTTATATTAATATTTTCAGTTTGATGAGCATCATTAATAATAAACTCTGTTGTACTATTTTTTTCTTGTTGTTCTTTCATATCTTTCTTTACTTCATCCATAGTGATTTGTTCATCTTCTGTTTTAATTAATTCTAAATTATTAACTTTTGTTTGTAATATTTCTATTTTATTATCATCTTTATTATCTTTATCCCTCCCCATATGTTTTAAAGAATTTAAATTTTCTAATTCTACAATAATAGAGTTTCTCTCTGTTTCTTCAACTTTAATAGGAGTTTGAACTATTTTAGAAAATAAATTAAATAAATCATCTTTTCCATTAATACCTCTTAATGTTGTTGCCTTTTTATCCCCATCAAGAAGTATAACAAGACATCCCATATGAACTCCTAATATTGTTCCTTCTTTATTTTCAAAACTTTTATTATGAACTCCTACTAAACGTTCCCCATGAACAACACCAAATTTAATTAATACCTCTGGAGTAATATCACATTCTAAAATAGTACCTAATGATCCAGTACAAATAACTTTATTACCACGAATAAAAAATAATGAAGATGATAATGTAGAAGTAGAAGAATAAGAATTATTATTACCTGTTGTATTTAACTTTGCAATATAATTAGATCCACGAGGAGTAAATATCATAGATGGATTAATAGTATTAGATATAGATTCTAAATTTTCAAAACTATTTGTTCCATTTTGTATATCCTGGGATGATTTATTATATTTTTCTTTTTTTATTGCATCTGTATCTGTACTATTATTATTATTATTATTATTATCAGTAGAAAATGGAGAAAATTTTGCAGGTATATTACTCGGTAATTGCAAAGTTTTTTGTTCAGGTTCACAAAGTCCATATAATTCACATAGAGAACGTTCACTAAAACAATTAGTAAGTGGTTTAAGGAAAAGAGTTTGATCAATTTCTCTCCAACTTGCAAAAGAACCATCTATTTTATCTTTAATATGTAATAATCGAACCCATGGTATTCCCCATGCAAAACCTACAAATTGAACATATGCAGACCATATTGATAAATAATATACTTTATCAGTATAAACACCAAAAACATCATGTAAAGGAGATTCTTC
Source organism: Trypanosoma avium (assembly GCA_030849755.1). Classification (NCBI taxonomy): domain Eukaryota; phylum Euglenozoa; class Kinetoplastea; order Trypanosomatida; family Trypanosomatidae; genus Trypanosoma; species Trypanosoma avium. The sequence continues at coordinate 5,349 of JASANY010000670.1, forward strand.
AAATTGAGGACAAATCATAAAATCTTTACTAAGAGGTAAATTAAAAGATTTTATATTATTATTATTATTATTACTTGATATATTAATTGAATCATTTTGAAAATAATAGTATTGATTTAGTTCTTGTAATGAAAGTTGAAGAATTGAAAGACATTTATAAGAGCAAATACCATCATTCATAAGAAGTTTAGGTTTAGGTAATAAAAGTACATTATTATATTCATCATATCCTAATACTACTAAAGAATAATAACATTTTATATCATCATTAGTAGAATCAATTTCTAAAGGAATAAAATTAAGAAATTCTTTGCTTTCATAGTATAATTCTTTTAAATTAAGTACAGTACCATGAATAGGTGCAAAAGAACTTGTTAAAATATTTAATTCTTCAGATGTATTATCACTATTCAATTTTTCATCTTTATTTATTTCTATATTATGAGTAGAAATAGTAGATGAATTATTAATTTTAGTACTATTATCATCATCACTATTTATGCTATATATGCTAGAACTACTCACGTAACTTTCACTACACTCAGATTCTATATATTCATCTTCTTCTTCATCTTCTTCACTACTTTCTTTTTCTAATTTATTTTTTAAACATTTATTCTCTCCTGAAATAGGTTGAAGGCGATAAAGAGATCCAAAAGGTCCTTTAAGAAGAACTGCTGGTTTTTTAGAATCATATCCAGCAAATACTAAATTAGTCCTTAACGGCATATTTTAACAAAATAATTTGTTCCTAATCTTATTTTTCTTTTTTTTTTTTTTTTTTAAGAATAGACTTATAGAAGAAGAAAATAAAAAATAATAATAATAAAATCACATATATATATTAGATGTATCAATATTTATTTCCCCTTGTTTCCAATATATTATTTATAGTTTAAAAAGAAAAAAAAAGATGAGTTCCTTATTTTCCTTCTTTTTTTTTTTTTTTTTTTTTTTTTTTTTAAAAAAAAAAAAAACATAAAAACAAAAACAAAAAAAAAATCAAATAAATAAAAAATAAAAAAAAAAAGAACAACAAAATAAAAATAAAAATAAAAAAAANAAAAAAAAACCCTTCTTTTTACCCGGTACTATTTTTTTTTTTTTCCTTTTTTTCCTTTTTTTTTTTTTTTTTTTTTTTTTTTTTTTTCAAAAACCAAAACACCGTAAACACAAACACACACACACAAACAGAAAGAGAACTGTAAATTTGCTTCTTGCTAACTCTTCATTATTTTCTTCTTTTATGATAAAGAGAAAATAGAGGGCAAATTGTATTTTAAAAAAATAATAATAATTTCGGTTTAACAGTATCTCATCATGCTGTTTCTGTTCTTTTCCTTTGTTTAATGCCTGCCTCTCGCTTTATTATTATTATTATTATTAGTTTCAATGTACAAGTGATAAAAAAAAAAAAAATTAAAAGGCGAGTTATAGGGGTACAAAATCGGCAGCATTATTATAATTATTAACTTCCTCAACAACAAGGGTAAGAAATAAAGAAAGAAAGAGAGGGAGAGTTGTAATGGTGAAAAAGAAAAAAAGGATACGGAGAATTATTCTTTTTTTTTTTTTTTTTGAAAAAGAAAAATTGCGAAACCAAAAAAAATTTTCATTTCGGAAAAAAAAAAAAAAGTAATAATAATAATAATACTAAGAAAAGTGAAAGAAAAAATATAAATATATATATATATATATATTGTGAATGAGGTAAATGATACAAGCAGTATAAGGAGATATATATTTTTTTTTTTTTTTTTTTTTTTTGGGGGGGGGTGGGGAATTTTTTCTTTCTTTTTCTTTTTTTATATTTTTTGCTTGAAACCCCAAATAGAATCGTCTTGTCTAACAAAGAAAAAAAAAAAGAAAAAACAGTTAAATATAAATATATAGATAAAGTAAAAATAGAAAAGAATCACAAAAAGAAGAGTAGAGTTTAAGAGGAAGCAAAGTTATTTACTTTCATCTATAATGTGCAACGCAATGTCTTTCACTAAGAGATATTGATAATAAACACATTTAGAGAGCCCATTTGAAAAAAAAAAAAAAGAAGTAATGAAAAAGTAGAAAAGAATAAAATAATATATGTGCACAGAGAGATGTATATTCATTACTCTTATTTCTTTCTTTTTTTTTCTTTTTTTTTTTTTTTTTTTTTTTAGGATAGTAAAATATTAATGCTTCCCTTTACACAGTTGCATCTCAGGTGAGGAACCACCTCCACCTCCTCCTCCTCCACTATTACTATTACTCCTAGTAGTTTTATTATTTTCATTAATATTATTATTATTATTATTATTATTAAATGAATTAGTAGACTTACTAGTATGTATAGAGAGTGGAAGGTAAATAAGCGGTGTTGTTGTTGTTGTTGTTGTTGATGTTGATGTTAAATTATTTTTTTCAGTTTCACATGCAGAAGTACAATTCCGCCGCTCACTCATTTGAACCTCCTGCACTGCCCCTCGCTTTAAAAATTCTTTTGCCTTTTGTGTAAACTTTTTCTTATCCACTCGCCCCCACGCCTTTAGTGGTTTTGACATTGTACTAAACTCATATACAGGAATTGAAAGTCCACCAAGATGTGAGGCGTAAATATGTTTATCCTCTGGTGGAGTATGACTTAATACAACACGATGAAATAAATCAAGTCCCTCATGGGCGCTGCCTTTTGCAAATTGTAACGGTTGACGTTTTTTTTCTAATGGAAGACTCCCATGAACTTCAACTACTGCGGTACGAGGCGAAGGTGATGTTAGAGTAGAATTACCTGTTGTAGTAGTAGAAGAAGAAGAAGAAGAAGCAGAAATTGAACTATTATTATTATTATTATTATTATTATTATTACTAGTAGTAGTAGTAGTAGTAGTAGTAGTAGAAATAGTCATATTATTATTAATCATATTAGTTTCATTTTTGCTACTGCTGTTACTCTTAAATAAAAGTGCAGCCTCTTCCTCATCACGTGCCATATCAATTAAGTATGATTTAAGATCTAAAATATGTTTATCACCTGATTCTGAAGGATATAAAGCATGTTCAAACTGAACAGATTGTTGTAATTGTAATCTTCTTACAAGTCTTCTATTTTGTGCTTTTACATCTATTCCTCCTTGTAATGTACTATTATTAGTATTATTATTATTATTATTATTAGGAGATGTTAAAGATACTAAGCCTGTACCTAATGGCGATGATGTTGATAATAATGATGATGAGGCTAAAGAAGAAGAAGAAGATGGTGTCTTAATATCACTATTCGTATTTTGAAGAGTAAATTGTAATGCTTCTTCTGCCATACTAGATAATTTTTGTTGCTGTTCAAGATTATAAAAAGTAGCATGATCATACACGCGTTGTATTACATGTTCTTCAACATAATTACGTAATGCCTCGACATGTGTTGTGTCCAGCACTGCAAAATCTGCAAGTGGTGACTTACTACAATAATCTCGTTGTATCGCAAGTAAAATATGCTTCGGATCACGAAATCGACTCATCGCAGAAGCTGTATAAGTATTAAACACATGATGATCTAAACTTGTATCAGGCTCCCAGAGATATCCTTCACAGCCTCCAATATATCTTGTATTATGCCGCAACTGATACGCACACTCTAAACTTGCCATAAAACATGCATCAAATATAATAGCTTCAAACTTTTTATTTCCAAATATAGAAGCTAACTCATGACATTGTAAGCAGGTGGTACCTTTTTCAAGCTCAAGATAATCCCCCATACCATGGCCACCATAAACAAAATAACTTCGCCCCGGGTCATACCAACGGTGGAGAAATCTTTCTAACATATCTTGTCTGTAACCTTCTACATTTTCAAAATTACGTAATGTGTACTCCTGTCCATCAATGCGAGCCTCAAAACTACCTCCATGACTGTTAAAGGCAAGTATTGAGAGATCTGTGACACCTTTTACTTTTTTCATTTGTAAAAATTTCCAAAATGGCCATGCTGTGACATCATTTACAGAACTAAAAACAACAATTAATCTATTACACCGTCTTGATGCCTTAACAGACATTAATTTTATACTAAATTAATATTATATATAAATATAAATACAGTTTTGTAAATATGAGTCTTTGTATTATAACCTCGCACTTTATTTTTTTTTTTTTTCTTTTTCTTTTTCTATTATTATTTTTTTTTCTCTCTTTTTTTTTTTTTGAGTTTTTTCTTTCTTTGTTTCCTTATTTCTTTTTCTTCTCTCTTTCTTTCTCTGTTAATTAAGTAATCAAATTAATCAATCGATCACCTTTTCACTATTTATATATAAATTATCCCCTCTCTTGAAATCTTGTTAGTTTCCACCCTTTCCACTTCCTTCCCTCTTCTTCTTTCTGTGTGTCGAAAAATAAATAATCTAATTTCGAGACAACAGTAATAAAGAAGGATGTTGATGTTATTAATGATTATGGCGGTGTTTGCTAGGATTAGTGATCTTTGTTAATTTTAAGCCGCTCTCAGAAGAACGTTTTTTTTTTTTTGTTGTTGTTGTTGGTTTGTTGGTCGCGCACTTTTTCAAAAAAGAAAAACAAAAAGGAAGGAAATCAAAAAAAAAAAAAAAACAATTTGTGTTATTCTTGATACCTTTCCGTTTTACGGCGTCCTCTACCTAACTTGAAATAAAATGAAGAAAAAAAAAAAAATAGGTAAATAAAAATAAGTAAAAAAAATAATAAGAGAATTAAAAAAAAATAATAATAATAATTTTCAAAATTTGATTTGGAGTTAGTCTCTCTCTAATAAATATAGATAATTTCTCTTTTTTTCTCCCTTTTAATCTCTTTGATGGTTTATAAAAGTTCTGTGCAATTTTAGACATTTTGACTCTCTTATACAATTTCTTTCATTATATATCCATTCTTATGAAGAGAAGAGAAGTAAGCAAAAAGAAAAAAGAAATCGTGATGAAAAAAGACATAACTTTTGCGGCCTATATATATATATATATATCTGCCGGTGAATCAACGCATTCAAATAAAAAAAAGTAATAAAGTACAATCTTCTGTGAATTCGTTGTTTTATCCATATAAATCTATCTAATTATAAAATTAAAAAAACAAAATAATATATATAATTCTCTAGTGAAAACAAAAAAATAAAATAAACACACACACACACACACACTTTTACACACATATTAGTTGTTTTTCTTGTCTTTATGCACTAAGGCATCGGCTTTGTGAAAAGTATACCCGTTTTTCCATTGCCCGTAGTGCCTGTCGCATTAAATTTACTTCACTTCCGACGCCTTCCGCCTCCAATCGCAGCCGCGCCTCTGCCCGCTGCCGCCGTCGTCGCTCCTCCTGCACCCGCGCCCGCAACGCCTCCTCCCGCGCCGCCGCCGCCTCCACCCACCGCCGCTGCTCCTCCCGCCCCGCGATGGCACCGGCCCGGGCCTCCGCCAACTCCCCCCGCAGCCGTCGCAGGACCCCCGCGAGGGCCTCCTCCCCGCGCCGCCGCGCTCCCCGCACATCCCCCACCCGCCGCTTTTCTTTTTCCACCAGCGCCGCCTGCGCCGCCTCGAGGGCCACCCGCAGCCCCTCCCCCTGTGCCCGCAACTCCCGCGCCTCCTTCTGCATCACATGCCGGCTGTGAATGAGATCGGCGAGGGCTGTCTGATGCAAGGCGTGGAGTTGGTCAATGGTGGCGAGGTGGTGAGAGACTGCCTCCGCGTGCTGGCGATTCCGCTCCCGCTCCTCATGCAATCGCTTAGCCCGCTCACTCTCATACATCACTCGCTGGGCGTCAAGTTGCTCCTTCAGCATCTGGACCTCTGCTGTTAATGCAGCCACAAGGGTGGAAGATGATGGGGCATGTAAGGCCTCTTGTATAGCAGTATCTGTATCCAGTGTAATAGATCCCTTTATACCTGAAAAAGAAGAAGAATGTTGTTGTTGTTGTTGTTGTTGTTGTTTTTCTTGACTAAGAGCTACAGCTTGACGTAAACTCATTGTAGCACCAGCACCACCATTATTTTTTATATTTGAACGTGATGGTGGATTATTAAAAGAAAATTTTTGGTTACTATTAGTGCAAATTCGTTTAGAGTTTACATCATTTGAAGATCGATGAAAACAAGTTGCATTATCATTATTTTTTTCTTCCATCATAGAATTTAATTTTGATTGTTGACGTGCTTGTAAAAGTGATGTAATTCGTACACGATCATCCTCAGCATGAGCATGTAAAACAGTGTTTTCATGCAAAAGTCGATTTGATCTCTCTCGTTCTTCTTGTAACATTAAACGTTTTTCTGAAAGATCTTGCTGAAGTTTGGCTAATTCTTGGTCTTTTTGTTCCATTTCACGACGTAGTCGTTGTGCCTCTGCATGTTCTGGTTTAACACTTTCTTCAATATGTTGAAGTAACGCTAATTTCTCAGCATCATGTTCTCGTATAGTTTGAAGTAGCATTCGTACGTAATCTTCACTAATAATAGTACTTTCACTCTGTTGAACTATAGGTAATCCCATAGTGGTACCACTAACACCATCATTTCCACTCTCTTCTAGAACACATAAAGGAGAAGAAGACGTTAATGGCATAGAAGTGATGAAAATTACAATCTTATGTATATTAACCAAAAAAAAAAGGGGGGGAGGGTATTAAAATAAAATATATTGGGGGGGGGAAAAAAAAAGAAATTTTAATTAGATTCACTGCTTTACAAAGTATTAATTTTCTTTTATGTTTCTCACTTTTTTTTTCTTTTTTTTAAATCTACTCTTTCTCACAATCAGAGAAACAAATCCATCGTGAACACGCAGATACAAAAAAATTTGTAATGCATGTAAAGAAGGAATCTGTAAAAGAATAATAATAATAATATTTTTTTTATTTTTCTTTGCGTTTTCGTATTAGCACATATATATATAAATATTTTTTTTTTCTCTTGTTTCTTAAAAAAAAAAAAAAACCCAATACGTTGTTTCTTTATGGATATATGTGTGTGTGCGTGCTTGTCTTTTTTTTATTTGTATTTCTTTTTTTTTTTTTTTTAATTGTTATTGCTGAGAAGCCTCACAAACCTCAAGGTAACCATGACGATCAGGATCATAAGGTTCTAATAAGAATTTAGAGAATTTTTGAAGTGCAGTAATTCCACGTACTTCATCACTTAATAATGGCATTTTAACAACATGAAAATCTTCATATAAAGAATCTATTTGAGTCAAATATTTTGACTGAATTTTTTGTCTTGCTGCACACATACGACATGGAGGTTCACTTGATGGTTTTAATACCAATTGATTTACAACAATACTGTCACAACTAATATCATATTTCATAAGTTCTTGTACCAAACGTTCAGTCTCATATACACTTAAAAATTCTGGAATACAAACACATACAAAAGCTGTTTTTTCAGCATCTGTAAACTGTTTTTGTACTTCCTGAACATTTTGTCTCCAATTATTAAAAGCCGAAAGCATTCCTGAAACATCACCCATACCTGTAGAAGATGATAAAAGTCCTGTGGCAGTTTGAAGAAGAGGAGCAAGACCTTCTAATGAAGCAAGTCTATCCATAGTAGTATTAAGAGTTTGTGGTAATGCAAGAAGACGTAATGTATGCCCAGTAGGAGCTGTGTCAAATATAACAACATCATATGATAATTGTTGTACACTACGTAGAATTTCTGCAAAAACAGAAAGTTCATCAATACCTGGAAGTGTTACAGCTGCATCTTTTAAAATATTTGCAAGTGCTGCAAACGGTGACGGTGTTACGTTACCACTTCCCTCCCCACTATTCATACCTGTGAGGCCAAAACTAGCGGCAAAGTCACCGTGAATAAAATTAGATGGGTCCAGCTCCATAGCGGAGAGGGTCTCCTCCATTCCCCGGACTGGGGTGGGGGTGGGGCCGAAGCGTTGGCTGAAGGCATCGCTGAGGTTGTGGGCGGGGTCGGTGGAGAGGAGGAGGACGCGGCGGGGGCGGGGGTCGGGGCCGGTGGGAGTTGCGGCGAGGAGCGTCGCGAGGGCGCAGGCCGTCGTCGTCTTCCCAACTCCGCCTTTGCCGCCCACAAAAATCCACTGCAGCCCTGCCGCCACTAATCCTCGCAGGGTCGGCTCAAGAGACATTTATTTATTTATTTATATTTATAGAAGTGATACAGTGTGGTGGGTATTACCACTGTTTTTTTTTTTTTTTTTTTTTCCTAAGCTAATAGAATTTTGCAGCGTCTCGAAGGTAATAGAATAAAATAAAAGTAAAGAGAGATGAAGAGAAATGATATGGAAATTAGTAGAGGATAAATAAATCAAACCAGAAAGGAAAATAAGAAAAAATCAATCAAAATAAAAAAAAAAAAACCCACAATGATTTTTTTTTTTTTTTTTTTTTAAGGGAGGTAATAATACCAATAAACTTACTTCAGGTATAAGTGCCCCCATTTTAAAAAAAAAAAAAGTTTTAATCAAAGAAAAAAAAAAAAAAAATAGGTTGTCGTGGCGCATCTTGTGCGTTTATTCTCGTATATATTTTAAGTTTTCTTTTTCTTTTTTTTTTTTTTTTTTTTTTTTGGGGGGGGGGGGGTGCTTTTTTTCTTTCCTCCACTTCGCTTGCAAGTCAATCCGACACAAAAAAGGCGACTGTACCACCTTTATGTAAAAAAAAAAAAAAGAAAAAAACGAATAGGAATAAAATAATCAAAAAAAGAAAAATTTTACTTAAACAATGATACAACACCAAAAAGAAGAAAAGGTCAAATAATTTTAAATATAATTTTAAAAGAAAATAGTATTGGGAAGGTGTGTAAAAGGAGAGAGAGAGAGGGAGGACAGACTAGTCAATTGCCCCCCTTTATAACTCTTCTGAAAAAAAAAAAAAAAAAAAGGAGAGGAAAAAAAAAAAAAAAAATTTTTTTATTTTTCTTGCTGCTATTTATATAAAAAAAAGATATTACAATTATGACACCCTTATTTTCATAGTTTTATTTTTAAAGTAATTTTAAACCATGTCATCATTTCTTTTTTCTCGTACTTCTTCTTCTTCTTCTTCAGTATTTGATGCAATGATTGGGGCGGCTGCTCTCCTTTCTAAATTCAATTGCTCCATCTGTGCTTCTTCTTTTACACGACGTCGTTCTTGTAAAACTTTTACACAAAAACGTCTGTATTCCAAATGAACATAAATATTTGAAAGAAAAGCTGTTACATTAAGTCCAAGAAATAATAATAATGGCATCATCACACAATTTTTACCATAACATAAAGTACTTCCTTGTTTTTCAGCTTCACGTGTATACCATTCTCCATAAGTAAATCGATTAAGAATAATTGCTGACATCATTACTGCTACATAACAAAAATCATAATGTTTTGCAGAATCCTTGGCAAAAATAGTTCGAGATACTAAAATAATAATAGCTGCACCAAATCCATTACCTAATGCTGCAATAACATAAGGAAGAGGTAAAGCTGTAGAAGGTAAAGTAAGGAATAATATAACTGCTATAATAATAGAAGTTGTAGGAAAAAATAGAGAAATAGTAATAGGAATACGGTCTTCTGGTCTTTTACTTTGTGTCCAAACTTCAAGTGCACTCATTAATAATCTACCTAATCCACTACCGACCCCATTTAATACAGTTAATAAAGTATTAAGAGAACCATTAACAGGTTCTCCTGATAAAGCTCCAAGAATAAAACGAGAATTTGAAATAAATACAAGTTCTGAACCAAATATAGTAAAAATAGCCCAGAAAATAGCCCATAAACGAAGAGTACAAAGACTTTGTAAAAAAGTTGTTTGATATTGTGGAGCAATATAATCTACATCTGTTTTAACTTCTTCTTCAATATATGTATTAAATTCTCTCTTTAAATTACCTTTAATTTCTTCATTAGCATCCCCTTCAGGTATTATTATAGCATTTTCTTTAATAGAATAATCTTTATTTATTATTTTATTTAATGAACTCTTTTTATTTAAAAAAGGTATAGAATATAATGGTAATGCCATTATAGGATAAAGGATAACTAAAATAATAGCTCCAATGGCAAAACCATATTTATAATTATGTCCTAAATTAAGATAAGCAATGAGAGCACTTTGCATAGGAAGGTATAACATTAATATAATTGCTAATGCAATACCAAATACAAAACGATATCTAGGTGGTTTTTGTGTTAAATATAAAGCACGTGTACTCATTCGACGTTCTTTTTCTAAATTATTTAAATTTCGAACTTCATATCCTGTAAGGTGATAAGGTGGTAATTTTATAACAAATAAACATATAATACCAATTATAAATGTAAAAGACATTAAAAAAAAGAAATATCTATCCGGTCTTCCTTCAAAAAAACCAAGTTGAATTGAACCAATAATAGCTGAACCAAGTCCTGTAAAAGTTTTCATTACTGCAACTACAGCACCACGATTAGATGGAAATAAACTTAATACAGTTACAGCAGCACCAAGGTCAAACATCATAGCACCTGCTCCCATTAATGCATTAAATATACACAAAGTAACCACACTACCTGGAATAATATCTGCAAAAACTAATGCAAAACACAAAGAACCAATGGGTAATAATATTATTGCTAATAAATAAATAGGACGTGGTCCTAACCAATCATAAAGAGCACCATATGGAAGAGCTACATAACAAAAAACTAATCCTACTGTATTTATAGATGAAACGGAATCTTGAGAGTAATTAAATTTTGCCTGTAATTCACCACTAAATAAATTAAATGAAAATATAATAGAACAGCAAATACAGCTAAATATTCCTACTACAATAGAGGCAAAACGACGTGGTTCACTCAGAGGTTTTAAATCTTGATCAAGTCGAAGTGCCTCCACACGAACATCATCTGGAGAATCACTGTTACTGTTACTGTCATTATTATTATTATTATTGAGATCAGTATGCGGAACGTTGCTGTCAGTGTAGGGATCTTTCGACATTTAGAAAAACAATAATATAAGGGCAAGGAATATTAAAAAAAAACAAAAAAAAATTTTTGTCTTAGTTTTTGTAAAAGAAGAAGATGTGGAACTTTTGGAACTCCTTTTTTTTCTTTTTCTTGTAAGGTATATCATTTTAATAAATTCAACAAAGAAAAAAAAAATAATAATAAAGAAGAAATTAAAAAAAAAAAAAAAAAATGCTCAGCGATTACTCAAATTATTCATTATCATCTCACCCACAAAAAAAATAAAAATAAAATAAAAAGAAACCAATAAAATGGGGAGAAAAAAAAAAAAAAAATCACAAAATCACAAAAGATTATTATTATTTTTTTTTTTTGTTGTTGTTGTTGTTGTTGTTGTTTGAGCCCATTAAAGCAAGTGTAGGTAAATATATAGTTGAGTAAAAATTTCATATCAATTATTAAAAAAAAAAAAAAATGGAGCAAAAAGAGTGGTATGTGTTTCAAAAAGAAAAACCATTTCCACTTCTCTGCATATTCGTATACATGAACATATAATATATAGTCTCAAAATTTTATTCATTATTATTTATTTTTTTCTTTTTTTTTTTTTTTTAACATCATCCCTTTAGTACTGCGACAGATAACACTTTTATGACATTACAAACTAATTAATCATATCACAGATATTTTTTTCTCGAATCTTTCTTTCTTTAAATTCACTCCCTTGCATCACGAAACTCAGGATTATGAAACTTCTCCCCCAATTCATCTCCAGTATAGTGTTGATCATATGATTGATGCAGTGATAATCCTCTCGGCTCCTCATGGGGGTTACCAAAGGCTGCAGTGGTCTCACGCCGTGCACCACGATCACTCCCAGTAATCAGATTTTTTTCTCTTTCTCTCTCTCTAAAATTTCTCTCTTCCTCACGTTGCCCTGTTGTTGTTATTATTCCTGTGGTGTTAATTGGCAAAATACTATCTATTGTGCGGCGTCGCTCGTGAGCTCTGGCGAGTCTGTCTTTGTCAGCGCTGAGCTCTGCATTCTCTCTTGGGTCACTAAGTTGTAAATCAGCAGGGACGCACAAGATAGCATGCAGCGCGGCCACATTTTGTGTCCCACTCCCTTCACTGTTAAGAACTCTATCAAAGACACGTCGCCAGCGGGCTGGGGCGCTCGCACTCAGGCCGCCGTAACTTCCACTCTCAAAAAGTGGGGAGTTGGAGCTGGGGAGGGTGCGAAATGTTGAAATATTGCCCCGCGGGGACTTCTCAGCTCTGCAGAAGCAGCGATAGACAAGATAGGCGGCGAGGAGGAGCAGCACCACACTACAGAGAACACCAACGATGACAGCAATTGTTGGGTTGCTCATCCCCGTCTGACGCAGTGGGACATCGGCGTAGAGGTTGGGTCGTAATATACTCATTAAGAAACACGTAAATGACTAAAATAAATAATTATGATATAAAGCAAAAAAAAAAAGCTAAAAAAAAAAAAAAAAAATATATATTTTTATATACATATTATTTAGTAAAATTTATCTTCGATATTAATATGTGAATTAAAATAGTACTCAGTCACCATTTTTTTTTTTTTTTTTCCTACCCCGCCCCCCTTCTTTAAGCATACACCAAAATTCAAGAACACTTTCTGCGTCCTCCAAAAATATAAAGATTTCTTTTTTGCAAAAAAAAAAGCAGAAACAATAATATACTGACAATAATATAGACAAAGAAGCAAAAAAAATAAATAAAAATAATTCGTTCTCAGATAATGTTTTTTTTTTTTTTTTTTGCTTTATTCCTCACACCTTCCCCTCAGCACTTTCCTCATTTTTTACTTTACTTTTTGCTGGTATTCCTATAAAACTAATATAAAATATATATATATATGTTCTCGCATAATTTTTCCTATCCCATAATAATAACAATAAATCATGTTAAAAGACAATTTGCGTTTTTTTTTATTATTTTCGTTCTTTTAAGAACCCCTTTCCGTAAAAACAACCAGCCCCTTCTACACACCGACACAGAAACATAGGCTTGTATGTATATGAGTGAGTGTGTGTGTGTGTACCCAATTTTCTCTTTTTCAGCCTTTCGCCCCTGCCTCCTCAAGTAGTTTAGTGATGCGTTTAAAATTGCGCTTTCTGGCCAGATAGAGTGGGGACTTTCCATCTTTGTCGGGGATATTCAAGTTGGCGCCAGCAGCAATGAGTGCCTTTGTAATCTCAACATGCTCTAAATCATCCCCTCCGAGCTCAATCAC
>JASANY010000671.1:0-18543 GCA_030849755.1 Trypanosoma avium
TATTCTAGATTAAAAATAATATAATAATAATAATAATAATAATAATAATAAAAGAATAGAAACACAAAACAAAATAATAAAAATAAAAAAATTAGAAAGATTAAAAAAAAAAAAAAAATACACGACAAGGAGCACTACTCATGAAATTTTATTCGTGCATATATATTATAAATATAAATATATATAGATCTTCTGTTCTGCATATGATTAGATCCTAGCCATGCAATAATAGGTTTTTTGTTATTCTTCTTCATTTCCTTTTAGTTTATGCTCATAATTCCTTAATCATTGTAGTGATTCATCAAGAATAAATTCTTAATTTTACCGTCGCCTTTGATGCACACACACACACAAGCACAAAATAAAATAATAAATCACTTAATATATATATATATATATTTTAATTTTTCAAAGTTTTATTTTTTAAAATATTCTCTCTCTCTCTCTCTCTCTCTCTGTTGTCTCTTTATTTCTTTCCTCCCTTCATTTTTGCAATAGCTTCCTTCTCAGCCTTTTGCTGATCACGTAACTTTTGCTTTAAGGCAATATCATCTTCATCCTCCTCCGCGCGTGTCTTCTTTGGGGCCTTGAGAGGTTTCTGTTTGCCGCCTTGACGAGTAGACATTTCACACACACCTGTCTCGATACCTGAAGTAATATATTCTTTGTAAACATTTAATAAAATAAAGAAAATTATAGAAATTAAAAAAAAAAAAAAATGTTGAAAAGAGAGAAATAAAAGGGAATAAAATAATATAAATATATATATATTTTTGCAGTCGACTCCTCAGAAAAAATAAAAATAAAAATAAATAAGAAAATGAACTATTACTCACTAAAGCAAAAGCAGACGCACAGACATGAAAGCAAAAAAAAAAAAAATATATATATATAGTCATAATAATAAATAATACATAAGTAACCATTTTACTTTGGTCCTACTGCTTTTATTTTAAGTGCACCTCCTTCAGAATGAATCTCCATGATATAATCCTTTACTGGGGAATTAACACCTTGAAATGGTGCCTCAAGTTTTGATCCTTCAACTTCAATATGAGAAATATGTCCTGTAAATGTTGCTGAACCATTTTCAACTGTTTTTTGTTCAAATCTTCCTGTTTCATTGGGCTGAATAGATATTTTTTCTGTAATAGTATTTGAACCTTGAGGCATAGAATATGTAGATACCACAGTTACTGTCTTGGGTGAATTATTCTTTATTATAGCGGAATATACATGACGAGGTGGAAGAGCTTGCATTGTAAAATAAAATAATAATAATAATAATAATAATAAAAGTTGTAAATAATTTTTCTATTTAAAAAGACAAAAAAAAAAAAGAAATAGAGAGAGAGAAAAAAAAAAAAAAAAAGAATATGTATATGTATATAAATAGAGATACATGAACACAAAGTGAGTAAAAGAAAAAGAGGATTCAAAAAAAAAAAATCCCGTTTTTTTTTTTTTTTTTTTTCCCTACCCGGCATAGTAAATTTATAAGAAAATATATGTGTATAAAATAGAAAATGTGGTGCTACAGCTATTATGCTTGTGATTGCCAAGAAGCTTGTAAATAATACCTCTCTGCAAGAGGCCAATTACAAGATTTAAAATAATTTTGCACATATTTTTCTAAACCAGAAACCCTATAATCCATGCTATAAGCACTTTCATGTACATTAATCGCTAATAATGGAATAAGATTACTTCCAATAGGACAAGATCCATGAGGAAACTCCACAACATCAAACATTTTCCCAGTCCAAACCAAATAAATCCAACCACAACGTTCTTGATGTGAAAGTGCTGTAGTTGTTATAAGACGAATAACTTCTTCTATCGCGTCAAGAGATCCATTACGACTATATTGAAGTTGAAATGCTTCACGTAATTTTGAAGGAATTGCCGTCCCCCATGGTCGAAGTGATTTATAAAAAAAACAATAATTAAAATGTTCTGAGGCTGCTGTATGTGTAATTGCTTGTGTTGCATCAAAAGAAGTTTTTCGTATAACAGTTTCTAAATTATGTCCTTCTAAAGGAGTACCTAAAGTATATTGATTAAGTGTCTTTACTGCATCACGGTGAAATACATTATATTGTAAATTAAATTGTTTTTGAGAAATTAAAACAGGAATACCAGATGAAGTTGGATAATTAAGTCTTGGTAAACTAAAAAAACCTGCTTCTTCTTTTATTTTATCTGAACGTGTGGCAGCAGCTTCTGTTTGACGAAATACAGTAGTTCCTAAATGTGGAGAAGATGAAAGTAAATCTGTTTGAAGAACTGCACCTTTAGGAACATATTCATGATATCTCATATATAGGGATCGACGCATACTATTATTTTAATATCTACACAAAATTTTAAATATTAATATTTTTTTTTTCTTTTTTTCTGTTGGTAATGTTTGTTTGTGTGTACTAATTAAAAACAAAAAAATAAGGAAGAATTAATAGTGAAAAAGAAACAGCAAATAATAATAATAATAATGTTTAAACATAGATAAAACCAAAATAAATAAATAAAATATGGAAAAAGAGTCATTGGGGGGAGGGGGAAAAAAACAAAATAAACAAATAAATAACCATAATAATAAAGAGAGCAAAATGTATAAAGAAAAGAAAAAGGACAAGAACAACATCACCACCGAAACAAAAAAAAAAAATATGCATATACACTTCTGTAATGTCTTTTTTTTTTTTTTTTCCTTCTACCACTCTTAAGATGATACTTCTTGTGTATTAATCGCTAAATCAGATGAATTATTCTTTTTAGACACAATAATACGCGCCATTTCTCGTAAGAATTCCTCTTTATCTATTCCATATTTTGCTAAAACTTCTTCTGCAGCTTTTTCATCCTTTAAAGGCATAATTTCATTTTTAATAATCTCTGATAGTTTTTTCGCTTGATAATCTAAAACAAAATTCTTTTTAATTTCCTTTTGTCGCACTAAAATATGTCGTCGAATACGTTCTCCATATGTAGAGCGAAGTTCTGGCCCAGTTCGTTTTAAAATAAAATTATCAAATCCCCCATCTTTCTCTACTTCAAACATCGCCGCCTCCACCATAGGGAGTTGCACCCAGTGATCTAATATATCACTATAATGAATACCTGTCTTTACATATGGATATTTTAATTGACGATAAACGTTTTGAACTTTACGTGAGGTGCGCACCCGCTCTCTTACTCGTTCGTTTAACCAAATCACATCCATCTCTTGTGGGGGTTTTGGTAGAAAATGACGAGGTGAAACTCCACTCATTCTATAGAGAGAATATCTGTTTACTTTATTACACCACGCCGCCCAGGGAGGGAGCCCCATTGTAATGTAACGATTAATAAGACCTCGCGGGGGCCCATGCGGGGCAATTGAAGTTTCAGGATTGAGAGCAAAGGTGGAGAAGAGGCATCTATTAGTGTGTTGCAGCATTGGTAAATACTAGAGCTATTTATATTTATATTTATATATATTTATGTGTATGTGTGTAGAATAAGGAGGGAAAAAAAAAAAAAAAAAAAAAAAAAAAAAAAAAAAACAATTTTTTTTATTAAAATATGCATATATTAAATATATAAAAAAAAATATATATAAAATAAGAACAAAAACAACAACAACAAAAAAAAAAAAAAGCATCACTTAATATAATTATAAGAAAAAAAACAAGGTCAAAATAATAATAATAAAAATAAAAACATCCCCCCTATACCCCCATAATCTGGCGAATAAAAACAAATTACGTAATCTGTAAAAATAAAAAATAAAAAATAAGTAAAAAAAATAAAAAACAAGGTATCCTGTGAAAATTTTTTTTTCTTTTTTTTTTAATTATTAAGAATTAAGAAAAAAAAAATTATCATAAATAATTTAATGAGTACCAAATTGAGGAGGTAAAACATGTACTGGAACAGGTGCATACCCACAAAAACCCCCATTAGGTAATGAAACTGGTACCATTACAACACTTCCAAAAGGTGCAAAAGTTGGATAAACTACAACTTCTGGTGTTTGTATAGATTGAGATATATGCATATTATTATTATTATTATTATTATTATTATTATTATTATTATTTTCTCTTGGAATTTCTTTTAGAGATTTTGTAGGGGAACAATAATTATTTGTACAAGAAGGTAATATACCAAGAACTTCACGTTTACCTTTTTTAAAATTTGTTTCAGGACTTTCTTTAGTTATTTTAAGATTTTGTATATCTTCAACACAACGATCTATAATTCCCAAGGAAGTTTTAACTGGTGCTTTTGGAATATATAGTTCTTGTTTATGAACTTGTTGAGGCTTTAAATGATGATAAAGACAACGAGAACCAAAATTACATGTGCCATTTTCTTTAAATTGTTTACATATTTTTTTATTTTCTTGAACATAAGGTTCTATAGGAAGTGGACTAGGACAATCATCATTTCCCCAATTATGTGTATTATTTTGATTATTAGGCATCATTACAGTCATACGACGTTGTTCTTCACTAAATTCTCGATCACTTTCTACTAATTTTGTAAAATAATTTTGCATTTGACTTATAGTATGATTTGATTTTCTTGTACTTAATACTTGAGAAGCTTCCCATTTTGAGACACCTGTATATTCAGAAAGTGCAAGAATAGCTTCTTCACTTGTAAAATTTTTGTTATGAAAAGGTAAAAAAGCATTTAAAAATGCTTCAAAACCAGCGGTATTATTTGTTATGCTCATAAAAGAAAAGAAAAAAAAAATTGATTTAGATAAATTTCAAAATTATTTATTTACTTTTTTGCTCTTTAATCTGTTAACAAAAATAATAAATAATTTATTAATGCTTTTTTTTAAGCTCTGTATGTTTATGTGTAGAATTTTTTATGCCTATTTGTATAACTGTAGAAAAAGAAAAAAAAATCAAAAAAGAAAAACATATATACACTTCATTATAACAACAATATTCAAAGTTAATAAAATAAAAATTCATTATATTTAGAAAACAATCAAATATATATATATATATATATTTATAAATATAAACGCAGACACAGACATATAAATAAAAAGATATCCTCATTAATCATCTATCAATTGCAAGTAAGAATACCCTCGCCTCCCACAAATATATTGCCATAATATATATAAACTATACACCCCAGGGAGAGTTAACATCCCTCCAACTATTAATAATGCCCAGCCTCGAGGTGGATCTATTCCTTTTATAATACTTCCTAGTCCTACCCCAGTAAAGGAAGCTCCTAAACTTGTAAGTATAAATCCTAATACAAAGGCTCGCCAGCCACTCCAGTATAAGTCTTCAATACGCCGCCGGGCTCCAGCTGGGTTTTTAGGGTCTAACCAGTGATATAAGAAACAATATTGAGTACTACTATTATTATTATTATTATTGTGACTAGTATGTTTATTATTTATGTCATCCTCAGATAGAATAGATGCGTTAGGATGTGTCATTTGTGTTTTAGTAGGTTTCATAAAGTTGTTATCATAAAAAAAAAAAAAAAAGATGTAAATTTCTTGTCTTTTTTTAAATAAAATAAGAAAAAACAAAAAAAAAAAAATAATAATAATAATCCCCCCCACCCCGAAAAAAAAATATATTGTAATACACAAATATGAATTATTTTATAAATAACTCACCATATACAAAATCAAAAAAAAAAAAGATTTTTAGAGACTTCAATTGAATTTATCTTTTTTTTTTTCTTTTGATCCCTTTCATTTATAAAATGTTGCTATTTCCTCCTCGGAAAAAAAAAAAAAAAAAATCATTATTCTACACTACTATTGTACTGTTGAGGTTGGGTAAGATGAATTTCCACTAACTTGAAAAAGGTGTGGATAATCACGCTTTAAAGCATCTATTATATTGTCAACAGATGCTCTAATATCTCTAGCAGATCCTGCTGCACGAGAAATAGTTCTTGTAAATTTTAAATCATTTGATGTTGCCATACATGCAGAAACTGCAGCAACAATTTCTTGTTGTTGAGTACGATATCCTTGAAACATATTAGGATATCTTTGTGTAAAAAATTGTTCCATTGTAAGTGAAGGATTCATTTTTGATGCAGCTTCATATTCTTCCTTTATTCTTCTTTGTTCTCTAAAAGGTAATAATGCACGCATTAATATAAAATGAGAAACTGAAGTTACAGGAAGTTGCCACCAAGGCATATTTTGCATGATATTAAAAGGTGAATTTGTATCAGAAATTTGCAAAAGAGCTATTAATAACATTAAAGAAGCTGTAAAAAATAAAAAACGAAAAAATGGAGTAGAAGCTACAGATGATTGTGGTCCACATGTACCAGTAGTACAATTATCATTATTTCGTTGTCCATATTGAGGCATACTTTCTACTATTTTACGAGAAAATTTTTCACGTAATTCTCTTTCACGTTCTAATTCTTCTTTATCCTCTTGATCAATAGAAGCTTTATTAGATTTATTTTGATTAAAATGAGTTGTACAAAATTCTCGTCGGGTTTGTACAAGAAATAAAATAGGCGTTAAAAGACGCCTTTGAAGTATTTTAAACATTATTACTTTTCGTTTTATTTTATTTTTTTAATATTGCCGCAAGAAGAAGGGATAAAAACACAGGGGAAAAAAAAAAATAATAATAATAATAATAACAAAAAAACGTCCCCTTTTGATATTTTCCCTTTAACTTCTAAACGGTAAAAAAAAAAAAAAAAAAAAAAACAATAACAACAGAAAACCTTAAGAGAGAAAAAAAAGAATTTTTTTTTTTTTGAAATTTTTATTATTAAGTTTAATAATTATTCTCAATGCAAATAACGAAATTAATATATATATATATATATATATATATATATATATCAAAAGATAAATTTTAAAAAACAATATATACTCTGGAATATCGCAGCAGATGTGAGCAAAAAATTTATTATCATCTTCATCTTCATCTTCATTTTTTTTTTTTTTTTCCTTTTTTCAGTTCAGACAAAATTCAACAACACAAACTCAAAGAGAAAATAATCACCAAATAGAAACACAACACAAAAAGAAAAAAAAAAAATAAATAAATACTTCTTTCAATAAAGAGCATACATGGAAGTCATCTTACGTATATGCATTCTAACTTTAACCCGCTTGTTATCATACACCTCTCGATTAATTCCCAACTCCTCCGCCCCTGGCAAATATAACCAACACCAGTTATGCCCTAAATCTTGAATTCCAGTTCGACGATCCTTCTCACGAAATTCAATTAATCTTGGGTCGACTCGAACTTTATATTGCTCCCACAGCTTCTGGGCCACGTCTTTCTTACGAAGTGGGCAATTAATAAGAAATCCCTGGCCCCACGCTTGTCGACCAAATAAAAGATAACCTGTGTTTACTCTCCAATACACATCTAACCACTGACGTTTGCGTGCGGCGAAATCCAAAAATTCTTCATTGCGTTCTACAAAATAATCATATTCATTTGTATCGGGGTTAAAACACCATAATCCTTTGCGAAGTTCTTCTGTGGGTTTCACGGCGTGGCCGTCGGCTAAATATTTTCGTGCTAAATCAAGTTTAATAAGTCGCTCCTCACCTGCGAAGCCACCTTGTGGGCCGAGAATTGTTCGTGTAAATAATATTGGTAAATACTCCAACTGTAGCTCTGGGGCCATTTCTAGAAAGAGACGAGTTAAACGAAGCATTGGCTCGTTCTTTTTTTTTTTTTTTTTTCTCCACTCACTATTTTAAATATATTTATTCTTTTTGTTGTTGTTCTTGTATTCTGTAATAAATATATGTATATGTATAAGCTTAAATAAACAAACACCTACTATTAAAAACTTTGAAAAAAAAGAATAAAAGGGAAAAAAAAAAGGATTGTAAAAGGTTATTACAGTTAACTTAAAGGTTCATATTGTTTATGAATTAACCAAGAACTAATAATTTCAAAAAAAATATATATTTATAAATATAGAGTAAAAAAAAAAAAAAAAACGATAGTGGTAATAATAAAATTTTTGTGAAGAAAAACCTATAAAGCACTTTCCCAAATTTTTTTTTTGTCTTTATCAAAATGTATTTTACTTCCCCTCAAACTAAAGCTACTTATTTTTATCACCCATTTTTTTTTTTTTTTTGTTTTGTTTTTTGTTCTTTTTCTTACAAAATTCTTAATAATAATAAAAAATAACAAAATAATAATATTTTTCTTCAACCAAGAATACAAAATGTGTTTTTTTTGTTGTTGTTGTTTTCCTTTAAATTGCTTACTCTGTTATATAATCACAAACGCTAGCTTCTGTAGTAATCATTAAACCAGCTACAGATGCTGCATCAACAACACATGAATTCACAACTTTTACAGGATCAATAATTCCTGCTTTAAACATATCAACATACTGATCATTTTGAGCATCATATCCCATACAATAATCATTATATTCTGCAACATTTTCAACTGTAACAGGACCTTCCTCTCCTGCATTTTCACTTATACGTTTCATAGGAAAACGTGCGGCAATACGTACAATAAGAATTCCTGTTCTTCGATCTTGTTCTATTTCTTCATCAGTTTGTAATATTTTATCTAATTCTTTTGAAGCATGCAAAAGAGCAGCACCACCTCCTGCAACAATTCCTTCTGAAAGAGCATTTCGAGAAGCATTTAATGCATCAATAACACGATCTTTATATTCACTAATTTCTACAGAAGAACGCCCTCCTACACGTATAACAGCAAATGTACGATTTAATTTTGCAATTCGTTCACGTATATTTTCTTTTACTTCTTCTGTTATAGCACGATCAAGTCTACCTTGTAAAAGTCTCAAACGAGCTGTTGCATCCGATAATCCAGAAATAACAGTACTATCCATTGTTTGTTCCATATACTTTGCTTGACCTAAAAGACACTTTAAATCATCTACCAAATTTATAGAGGCAACTTTTTCAACAATACAATTACAACATGCTGCAAGATCATGTAATTCTTCTTCTGATAATGAAGGAACTGATACAATTCCACATTGAACTACATTATGAAGATGATTATGATAAATTGTTTGAAGTACAGCTTCTGAAAAACTTGGACCTACTATAATAAGAGGTTTATTATTTGTTTTTCCAGTATCTAAAAGACGTAAAATATCTCCAACAGATTCTAAATTTTGTGAAGTAATAAATACTAAAGGATTATTAAGTTGACTTTTAAGTTCTGAAGTATCTGTTACCAAAGCACTTGATATAAATCCATGTTCAATACTCCAACCATCATAACGTTTCCATTCTGTATATATAGAATTTCCATCTAATACAGAAATATATCCATTCATACCAACTGCTTGAACTACACCAGCAATTAATTTTCCTAATGATCTCTCACCATTAGCACTTATAGTTGCAACATTTTCTAACATTTCTAAATCTTTAACTGAACGTTTTTGTTTTTGTAAACTTTCAAGAATAGCAGAAACAGAAAAATCAATACCTCTTTTAAGATCCATAGGATTAGCCCCTGTAGCTACACTTTTATATCCTTCTGCAAAAATACTCCATGCTAAAATTGTAGCAGTTGTAGTTCCATCTCCTGCAACATCATTTGTTTTTCCAGCAACTTGACGAATAAGACGAGCTCCAACATCTTCAAATTGATCATGAAATTAAATAGAACGTGCTACTGTAACTCCATCTTTTGTAATTTTAGGTTCTCCTGTTGGTTGACGAATAATAACATTTCTTCCTTTTGGACCGAGAGTTACACCAACAGCAGTTGCGATACGTTTAATACCATTTAACATTCGTTCTCTTGCCTCTCCTCCAAATTGAATTTGTTTACCATGAGTTACAGCAAGACGTCTAGAAAAATGTAACATTTTAAATTGTCGTTATAAACACTAGAGAAAAAAAGATGATTTCTATTTCTCTAATTCTATATTTATTTATTTATTTCTATCTTTACTTCTATTCCCTGATAAATATATGTAAATATATATTTGTTATTTGTTTTGTGAATATAAAATATAAAATAAGGGGAAAACCAAAAGATGGGAAAGAGAGAAATTATTATTATTAGTATTGAAAGTAATTTAAATTTAAAAAAATTATGTCTATGAAGAATTAGATCCCCTCAAACACTCTTACAACATTTTTTTTTTTTTTTTTTCTCTTTCTTACATCCTTCTTAACTAGACACATAAATCAGGAGAAAAAAACTAATAAAAAAAAAAAAAAAACAGAAAATTATAGTCAGCAGTAGATTTAAACATACAAAAAGCATATAAGTATATATATATATATATATATATTTATTTATTTATATAAAGAATCCTCCATAGTTTTGGTTTTATTTTTTTTAATTATGGTTGAGAAATACGTTTTAAAATAGCACGTTGCCTTGATAAGTCAATTTGAAGTCGTGATGTTGCACCCGTTACCGTTAAAGGATCAACATGTGTTAAAGAACGTTTAATTCCCGCCTCCACACCATTTGTTAATTTTCCAACATTTTGTGATTCAACTTCACGACGTAAACGTTCCTGTGTTGCTCCAGCCTCCGCGGCACGAAGTTGTAATTCTTCAAAACGACGAAGTAAAGTTTCTTTTTCTTCTTCAAAAGCTAAACGTTCTTTTCGAAGTGCTTCACGTTCTGCTGAAATTTCATCACAAAGACGTTTTTGTTCTAATCGCATTTCTCGAACAGCTGCACGATCTTCTTCTATTCCTTCAACCTTTGCAGCATAGGATTCCTCTTGAGCTCGAAGAGATTTTAATAATTCTGTTTCATCATTATTACGACGTTCTCTCATCATTGCAGCTTCTGTACGTTCTCTCGCAATTGCCATTCTTTCTTCTTGAAGTTCAGACATTGCTTGAAGTTTTTTTGCCATAAAATCTTCATATTGTTGTTCAAAAACTTTACGTTCTTGTGTAACTTCATGAAGCATCATTGTTCTATCTTTTTCTAATTGTTGTCGTAATGTTTCATAATGTGCTTGAGATTCTTGACAACGTCTACGATCTTCTGCAGCTTCTTTAGTAAAACTTGAAATAGAAATATCAAATTTTGCATATAAAGAAGCAATACGCATTCTTTCTTTCTCCATCTCTTGTTTAGTATATTTTAATTCTTCTAAAACAGCATCTACAAGAAGTTTTTGTTCAGAAATTAATTGTTCTTTTTGTCTTAAAACTTCCATTCGTTCTTCAGTAAGAGTTAAATTCATTTTTTTAGTAGCTTCCATATCTTCATGCATTCGTTCGATAAGTTTTTCTAATTTAGCAGCATTTCCAGTATGAGTTTCCATCATTTCTATATGTTGTTTATGTATTCTATCACTTTGTCCTAATGAATCAGCATGACGTTTTTCTATTGCAGCAAGTTCCATACGATGCATTTCTTCTGCATGTGCTCTATCAAGATCAAGTTGTCGACGTGCTTCTTCTAATTGAGTTTCATATCGACGTTTTATATCATCTAATTGAGTTTCTATAAGTACTCTATCTCGTTCACGACCACTTTTATCTTCACGATCTCGTCGTTCTCTTTCAACTTTATCAAGTTCATCTCTTAATTCTTTATCCGCACGAAGGCGTAATTCACGATCTTCAAGATCACGTTTTCGCCTTGCTTCACGCTCTTCTTCATCTTTTGCAATTTTATTTTCTATAAATGTACGAAAACGTGATTCACGATCTTCCATAGCGGCCCAAAATTTAACTTCACGCTCTTCACGTGATTTTGTTTCTTTTAATAATTCCGCTTGTCGTTCCATCTCTTCACGACGATCCTTTGCCTCACGTTCTTTACGATATCTTTCATCTTTAATTAATCTTTCCTTTTCTGCAGCAACAACAGAAAGGTTAAGTTCATGAAATACTTCACGTACATCTTGTGCTAATCTTTGAAAAAGACTACGTGCTGCTTCTTCTTGTTCTAAACGTCTTAAATGAATTGCACGTTCTCTTTCTCGAAGTTTACGACGTTGTGCTTCAGAAGATAATGGTTGTTGTTGTTGTTGTTTCTCTTGTTTTTGTTCCTCTCCTTCTTTTTTATCATATTTTTTACAAGTATTTTCAATTTCTTCATTATTATCACTTTTATTAGTATTTACTGTTTTCTCAATTTCTTTTAATTTTTGTTCTTGAATTTTTTTAAGTTCTTCCATTTGCATACGTAATTCTTGTTGTTGTTGATGAAGAGATAATTCTTTTTTTTCTTGCTCAGCTTGCCAACGTCGTACTTGTTCTTCATGTTGCTCTCGAACTTCTCTCATTTTTTGTTCAGCAATTTGTTGTAATCGTGCTTCTTCATCTTTTATGCGTTGTTGCATATTTGTAATATCAACAGAAGAATGCGTTATAGAAGGAGGAGCAGTTGCAGCAGAAATCTCAACATCTTCAAAATCATCTGAATATTGTGGTACTTCATCTTCAATATCATCTTCTACAGCTGTAGTAGAAGTTGGAAGACTAGGAGAACCTTCTACTCTTTTTTTTTCTTTTTTTGTTTTTTTACCTTCTCCTCCACTAACATTATCAGAAACTTGATAATCACTTTTTTTAGTCTTATCACGTTTTCCTTCTTTATCTTTCTTTTTTTCTTTTTTTTTACTCTTTTTTTTCTGTTGTTCTTCTTCACTATTAACAGTAGGAATATAGTCATCATCATCCTCTATGTAGTCATCAAAATCATTATCAAAGGCATCATATGAAAATCCTTTTTGTGGAGGTCGATTAAGACTTGGTGCTCCCTTTAATGATGACATTTTATAAATTTATACTTTTATATGAAACAAACAAACAAAAGAAAAAAAAAATCTATCACGTTTAATATACCTTAACTTTTTCTCACTATATGTACACTTTTTATTTTATTTTATTTGAACCTATCACACTTTTTTTTTTTTTTTCTAATGACTTTTTTTTTAAAAGAATATTTAACAAAAAAAAAAAAGGGAAAAGAAACCATAATTTAAAACTTTATATGGAAACAGTTATCAGGAAATGAAAAAAACAAAATTAATAACCTAATTTTCAGCAAAATTTTATATGAACAAACAAAAAAAAAAAAACATGAATTCGAATGCGTTAGGAAAAAAAAAAAAAAAAAATTGACTCATAGTAAATGTAAAAGACATACGTACTTTTTTTCTTTTTCTTTTTATTTCTAAAGAAAAAAGTTAAGAAGTAATAAAAAAAAAAAAAAAAAAATTATGACACCCCACTCACATGCTTAGCAAAACCTTTTACAGTACTCATCCATCCTTTTAAACTATTTCCCCAGGATGCATTATTTACTATATTATTAACATTATACTGACGTTGCAACATTAAAATATCTTCTGATGTTGCTACTTTTAACTCTTTCACTAACTGAAAACCATATTGATCAATCCAACACATTGCAATTTTAAGAAAATCATTAACATCACATGGAGGGTATGATTGTAAAAAAGGAAGAATTTCGCATAAACTATTCATACGAAAAAGTTCATCTCGTTGATAGTTTAGCATAGCAATTGCGATATAGAGTGCTACCCCTCTAAGTTCTTCAGTAAATGAAAAAAGGAAATCCCAAACTCGAAGTACATCTGGTACATTAAATTCTTGCGTAAAAAGTAATGTAATCCAACGAAAAGCATAAAATTCTGATTTTAATTGATGAGTTTCTAAATGAGCCCATAATATAGGATCAAGAAATTGAAATAAACGTTCAAAATGTCTAATAGTACTTGTTACACCTGTATCTTGATCAAAATCAAGACTACGACAAAAATCATCTCCTAAATATGCTAACATAGTTTGAAAACAAAAAAACACTTCAGCTTCAATAATTTCATTTACAGCATCTCTTTCTCCATATGCAAAGGCGTATAATAAATGTCCAACAAGTTCATTCATACCTTGAACATAACCTAATCCTTTATTTACTCCAGCAAGAGTATGAATAATACGTCGTAAACTTTGCTGTGTTGGAGAAAATGTAGTTGGAACTCCATTTTTTGTATCAGACTCTTGTGGAGTATTAAAAAAATGCATGGAAGGCATAGTGCGTGGGATATCAACATCCACCGCCCTGTAACTCCGCTCCCCCACCACCACATCTCCTCTTGAATCTAGCACGCACACAATTGAAAGTATTTCTCGGTATTCTTTAGCTTTAGCGGCTCGCAGGGGCTGCCAGCGGTCTCGCTCGGGGGGTAAAAATCCCATTAATAATTGCCAGAGATCGGCCCTCGCCCGCTCCGGGGTCCCACGCCGGCAGAGGCGGGCCACGACTGAAATTTGAATAATGGGGCCCGATAAAACTACGGCGGGGGTTAGACCAGAGGTCCCCAACTCCTCCCGCTCTGTCTCACTGGTGTTGTTATTATTACTTAAAATATTATTATTACTATCATTATTATCAAATAGTGAGGGAGGTGGAAAGTGCGCCATTGACAAACTCTCTAAAGGTAGGGGAGCGGGAGATTATAAAAAAATTAAATGAAAATTTTGTTTTTTTTTTTTTTTTTTTCTTCGAGCTGAACTACTTTTCACTTATACTTTCACCACAAAACACTACCCTCAATTTTCTTTTGAAATCATAATAATCAAAAGGATATAGAGGAAGAAAAAGAAGAAAAAAAATAACACAATAATAATAAAAAATGTCTTCTTTCTTTTTGGAAATACATTACAGGAGAAAATAATTTTTTAAAAAAAAGGAAAATTAAAATTAAATAAACAACTAAACATATAACAAAGATATGTAGAGAAATATAATAAGAGAGAGCAAAAAAAAAAAAAATAATAATTATAAAGAGATGGCGTGTGTTTCGTCTCCACTACTTGAACATGTTTTGTTCTTTTTTTTTTTTTCGTTTGATTGCATAGTTTTTCATTGATTGTAGAAAACACCATTATGTACTAGATATATATATATATATATATATATATTCATTAAGAAGAAGTAACAAAAAAAAAAAAAATAATAACATTATTCTTTTGATTCTCCGTTCTTTAGTAATAAAACATTATAAAGAGTTATTATTTTTTTTTTTATTATTCAATGTTCTTTTTTTTTTCCCCCCTTTTCTTTTTCGTTCACTTATCCCTATTTAATACTCCACCCCACCCCACCCCAGAAAACAATATATATCATTTTTTTATTTTCTTTCTTTCGTTATTGAGCGTTATATTTATTTTCAAGGCATTGGATTAATTGCATCCAAGAATGACAGCACAACACGTGTGGGTGTGAGTTGGGTATCAATAATGGGGTACACCAAAGCCATGCGTCCATCAGGGAGGGCGACGTAGGCGCGGCGGTCGATGCGATCAAACGTCTCCTCCGCCTCCGCCGCGAGGGAGGCCCTGTAATACGACTGCCTCAATAAAATAGCGGTGGTGGCCACTCCAAACATTAACGCCGGGGCGTGATAGGCGAGGCGGTGAATACGACTGGTGTAAGTAGAGGGAACTAAATAAGACCAGAGAGGCCGCTTCACTGTAGCTGGATCCACCATTATTTATTTATTTATTTTAATTTAGTTTTACTTATTTGCCTTTTGTTTTGTTTTGTTTGTTCTCCTATAAATAAATATATGTATATATTTCAAGATATTTTTAGAATATAATATCATAAACAGAAAAAAAAAAAAATAATAATAATAAGAAAGCAAAAAAGATGTACAAATTCTACCAAAATTTAAATAAAAACATTATAAACTTCTATAAAGAGTGTTAAAGATCACTTCCAGAAAAAGCAACACCAAAAAAAAAAAAAAAAATTAGTAAAAAAAAAAGCCCAAGAAAGAAAAGAAGAAAAAAGAGGATCATCGCATTCCATAGATTCCCAGGGTCAAATCAAAAAATTTCTTAGTTCAAAGAACAAAAAGGGAAACAGGAATGCCTTTACTCAATTATAAAAAAAAAAAAAATTTTCAAATATTTAAAAAAGGGTAAGGAAATATTTCAGAGTAAAAGCTTTACATCATCACTTAAAAAGAAAAAAAAAAAAAAATCATATACATTATTGAGCCCAAAAAGAGATCCAGAATCTTATTTTCAATAAAAAGAAAAACAAAAGTATATAAATTAATGTCATTGTCGAAACACACAAAAAATGGAAGGTTCAAGGCTGTTCAAACAACAAAAAAAAGAGAAACAATATAATCATAAAAATGGCATAGTATAAGCAATTGAAGAGAAAAACAAAAGAAAAAATCAAAAGAGAAAAGAAGAGGGGAGGAAAAGCTGGTTATCAAAAAAAAAAAAAAAACAGTATATAATAAAAGAATCTTTGCACAAGCCCAAGTATAATTAGAGAAGAGTTTACCACCATATTAGAATTTCACTATACATCCTGGATCTGCAAATATTTACTTGTTAAACATAATTTCAGAAATACATCACCAAAATAGAGGCCATCGCAATAAGTCCAATACGTACACCAATAAAGGTGGTTGCACTCCCATCAGCGAGGCCCTGTAATGATGTATCATTATTCTTATTAGTAGATTCAGGTGCAGGTGCAGGTGCAGGTGATGCTGAACTTGAAGAGGAAGCAGGATCGGATTCAGCATTCCGTGTGGGTGTACTTTCCTCACTGGGTGCAGAAGAAGAAGGAGAAGGAGCATTTGCCGTATTGTCATTCTTTGAGATGCCGCCCTGATTCTCAGAAGACTTCCCTGAGGAAGAAGAGGAAACAGTAGAACCCTGTTGAGAAGTTGTAGCAGTGCCACTCTGCTCTTTGTTTTTCATTTCATCACTGGGCAAAGACTCTCTGCCTGGCAAGTCCAATTCAGGGGCTTTCTGCTTAATGGGGGTAACCTTACTTTTGCCACTTGGGGCAATAGTACACACCTCATTGAACTTGGGACACTTAATTTTGCTACTGGGAACAAATATTCCAGGTGTTGTTTGTGCAGGCTCGAGATAACCACCCTCAGGGCAGTCATGCCAATCCTCATCACCAGCGTAGCGCACCTTCACTGACTTATCGAAGCAGAGAACCTCCGCACACACGCCACCAACAGAAATAGAATGCTCCTCTGAGCGGGCCCCGTCTTGATACACTTTCAGGGATTCTCCATCCAGGCACCACGAACTTTTACCCAAACGACTTCCAGGCAACATAAATTGTTCTTCTTCATGACTACACATACCAAAAGGATTGGGTACAATAACAGGACAGTAGTCTGTGAAAGAGTAGGAGTAACCAGCAATGTTACCTTCCTCAAAATAAGTGTAGTAATCTGGAAGACTTCCATGTGAAGTAGAGATACCACAACCACCAAGAGAAAGACGATCAGATGTGCAGTATTTATAGGGTAAGGTATCTGTATCATTGCAGAACATATTGGGATATTCTGTGATGCCGTCCTTGATGCACTTATCCTTAAGGAACCCACACCCGGCCTTGTTACCCCATTCCATGGGTTCCGCCATGCTGTAATTTGCACGGTAAAATTTCATATCCTCAAACGCAGCGAGTGTTAATGCGGTGTAAAAACCAGCACCAACCATAGGACTCATTAGTTCATCCTTCGCGTTACGTCGCTCCCAGTGAGAGAGTGAGTTGCCTCCAACCTGGCCTTCAGCCTCATCCTCCAGTTCCATACCATCAATGGAATTGCAGTTGTAGTGGTCCTGAGCAGCCGCCTTCGTCTTCTCTGACTTCACAATTACCACATTATTCGATTTACCCCGCACACCTGTAACATTGGTAATCATACTTAAAGATGACATCATTTGATAGTTAAACCCAAGTGCATGAGCAATTTCATGTGCTGCAACTCGAGAAGGAAAACGTGCGTGTGTAAAATCAGAGAGCCGGAAGTTCATCGCACCGACAATTGGACGATTGTCTGCCCCAAGGGCACATGGAACTGAAAACGTTGTGGATGGTCCAGCAGCAACATAAAGCACAATATCAGCATTTGGAACACCACTCGTCTTGTGCTCTTCAGGCACTGTAAAATACTGGCAGCGAGTGCTTTTAATAGATTCAGGCACAACGAGCGCCGTGCTCTGGGGCTGTACAAGAAGGCGTTCACTGTGTAATTTTATAGCAGTGGGGATGGTTTTCTGGAGCAGTTCATTTTTAACTGGGATGGTAAGAACATCATATTCCCGACAGGTATCATTGAAGCCCAGAAACGTGGGGCGAAGAATATCCTCAGTAGTGCAATACCGTTCCGGATTATTAAGGTCCTCTGATGAAACAACAATACGAATTGGTTCCCACTTTTTCTCTTCCTCACTTACCGAGAGTGTGTATGCCTGCATTGACCCATGTCCTTTACGGGGAATCTCCTTAACAACTGCAAGAGACTCCATACCATTTCGACTCATCATCTCATCATACTTGCAGCTATACGAAGAGTCAGCAAGGCACCCACAGGTACAGCATACAAACAAAAGAAATAATACCACAAGACGAGGAGGTGACTGCATTCTTTGCTTTTTGTGGCAGCTGATATTTTCTTATTGTATATATATTTGTAATGAAAATAACAGCAGTTGAGCTTGATTAAAGTTAGCAAAAAGATTTTCTATTAGGAATGAGAAAAAGAGAAAAA
>JASANY010000672.1:0-18580 GCA_030849755.1 Trypanosoma avium
AGTTTTTGTATTTCTTGTCGCAAAACATACATCTGAAAAACTGATGTTTGACTTATTTTCTGAATTAGTTCTTCATCCTGAATATACTTAGAAGGATCCTGTACGAACACCTCCATAGAGAGATTTTCATTTTCTTCAATACCGCCCATTCCATCAAATTCATTTCTAAGAAAATCATTTATTTTCATTGATTCTGAGATTTCCATACCATCAAATAAGACATCCTCAATTGTACTATTAAGATTCCATATTGGTTGTCCTGTTCTTTCCAATCGTCTGCGGGTTATAGGAGGTTGTACATTATTAGTATTATTCTCTGTTTTTTCTCTGTTCTGTGATTGCCCTGAAAAAGGTGTTAGAGATTCTTGAGAATTACTCATTTAAATTATAATTTTTTTTTTTTTTTCCCCCTTGATTTAATATATATACAAATATGTATTTTTTCTTTAAAAATCCATGGGTGTTATGAAAATAATAGTAAATATAAGCCTAAAAAAAAAAAAAAAACATAAACATGATTTTTGTTTTGATTTTTCACCCTTTGTATTGGCAGTTGCTTCGGAAAAGCGTTTTAATGCATATAAACCCAGGGAAAATGACCGCGCGAAACTCTTCTTTTGGTTCCCCTTATCAAAACCCTCCGGCCCCAATGGAAGACACAAATTCCGCCTCACAGAGCGGCTGGCACGACCCGGGGGAAACCAGCGGCCACTTTTTTTTTCTTTTTTCATGAGCCCCCGCGGGCGCCAAAAGAAAAGATTGGAAAGGGCTGGTGTGGGAATGGGGGGGCGGGGTCGGGCAGGCGTTTCGCCATCGGCAAAGTCTTTTTGGTAATTGTCGTATGTGTGTTGGGATTGTTGTTTTTTTATGGTCTGTTTATTTTCCCTTCTTTTCTGTTTATTTGTCTTTTTTGTTTTTTCTAGAAACTACAATTATATATATACATAGTAAATGTTTTCTTTGCGTGATATTCTCTCAAACCTGCCTTCAGATGGGGCAACGAAATTGATAAAGGTTGAAAATGTAATATCACCAATGTCAAATATTGATGTGGAAAAACTTTTTCCTGATGCTTTAGACTGGAGGTTCGTATCACATAGACAAAGAACAGATTATGTGGTTCGTTTTGAAACTGAATCATCTGCAAGGAGGGCGATGAGAAAAGTAGAGGGATTATCATTTTTAGGACAGAAGCTTAAGTTTTCATATATACACGAAAATGACAATCATGAAAATTGTACCTCTACTAAGGTAACAAATTCATATCCTCCTTTGGGTTTTCTACTTCCTGAGGTTACTAATATGAACCGTCATGATGAAGCAGATCGTATTATTTCATCGGTTTCTACAACATACTTATCTAACATGAATTGGGTAGACAACCTGTAATTGATATTTAAAACCTATTGTGTGGATACATTATTATTATTATTATTATTGAAAATAAGCTTTATTACCTTGTTCTTTGTTTTGTTATTATTATTATTATTGTTTTTTTTTTTTTTTAATCTTAACTACTCTACATCTTATTATTATTTTTGGGTAAATAAAATATAAATCTTTTTTTTTTTTTTTTTTTTACTGAATATTAGAATGGCATTTTGGGATCCTACAAGTTATGTTGCCGAGGCACTCTCTCGCCATATTACAATGGCTGCAAGACGAGAACAAACTACTGATGCACCTTCATATTATGAAGCTCTAACTAATCATCTTCAAGCTTATGAAGAATCTGAATCTATAAAGGCATTTTTGGAAGATCAATCACAACGTAATGTGGAGATTATAGTTGATATTTATGGTACACCATTTTCTGTAATTTTTAATCCTAGAGATATAAGAGGAGCTTCTAAAGAAAAAAATTCTATTGAAGATATTGTGAAAAATACTATTGAGTTGGCTGGTATAATTTCTTCAGAGTTTTCACAATTTAATGGTGTAGGTGGGGATATTACCGTATCGAAGGAATTTTTTTTTATCTTAACTAATCTTCAGAGAATGAGTTTATTAACAAATAAATTGTTTGATCCTACTTATAAGTATGATTCTACATTCATAAGAAAAGATCAGAGCACAGATTTTGTTAATGAACTTAAATTAAATGATGGTTTAAAAGTACAATGGCCAAAGGGGATGTTTTTATATCTTGATTCTTATTTTAAAGCATGGATTGTGGATGAAGTTATTCTTAAACTAAAGGAAATGAATACTATTTTAGGATGTTTAATTAATTATGATGGTTTTATACGGGCATTTGGTTCTCCACGAGAAAGTAAAATGTGGAAAAGTGGTATTTGGGCTCCAGGTGCTGATGGTAAAAAAAGATACGTTTGTTACGTAGATCTTGATGATGAAAAACCGGCAATTGCAACTCAAATTTTTCCACGTTGTTTTACAGATCCTTTTGGTATGCATTATTCTATTGCAATTTCTTGGTCATCAATATCATCTTACTGTCTTGCCAGTGTACTTGCAAGATTTGATAATAATGAGTCAGCTTTACGTTTTGTAAAAGAATGGCGAAATACTTATTCTTGTGATAGTAAAGAATCTCTTCTAGGTTTTATACTTGTTTATGGAACAGGGAAAACTATTTCTGATTTAAATGATATTACTGTAGGTGAAAATGATGATATGAGACTTCAAATTTATAATAGTAAGGTACAGATAGCACATGCTCACCAACTTATTGAAAAAAAAATAAATTATGAAGATTATGCTCTTAAGGCTATAATAAGAAATAATTCCGCTGATAATTTTCATCTTATTTCTAATAATGTTGATAAAAAATTAGAAGATGAAGTTAAAAAATGTTTTTCTTTTTTCCCTTCAATATGCACAGTAGCTTCTTATATTGGATATAGTGGTAATATTTGTGTAAGTGTTGTAAATACAATAGAATTATCTCAAGATAACTATACATGTTCACTTTGTTTGACACAAAGTTCACCATTATATAATTATGTTTTTGAGACAGGATCTCAACTAACTTTAAATTTTTTTCTTTCTAATGAAAATGAAATATATGAAAATATAATTAAAGACTATCCATCATGGATTAATCAAAGTGAAAATGAGTTAGTTTTTTTTGATATTGAAAGTACAAGTTCTGTAACTACAAGTGTACTCAAAAAGTGGTGTTCACAAGTTGTTTTTCTAACAGTAAAATCATTTCTGATTGGTGAACAATTGTTTGTTGTGGGCCAATTGATTGGTAAAGTTCCTCGTACAAAGTTAATGAGGTTTAGAAATTCATATATTATATCTGATTTTTTTTCATTTGAAAGAATTTATCCTTTTATTTTTACAACACTTCATAAAATTTATGGGACAGTAGGCCTTGTTGGATATGGATGTCATTTGTGTAGTTTACATCCACCTATGATTTCAATTTGTTGTCCCTTAGAGTCTTCTACAATTGTTTTGGATGAAAAAAATGCTGGACCCAAGTGTGCTGTTACCTTTCTTTCAAAAGGTGGGGCTTATGTATTTTATGAGAAGAAATATAAAGAATTGAGGTCTAGTATTCCAGTTTCAGCAAGTCGAGTTCTGTCAATGTCATCCGATTCTGTTGCGTTTCATGTAAAAGGAAGAATTGTTCAAATTCTTCCGGAACGCTTTGGTAACGATGTAATATGTATGGTTGCTGTCACAGGGGTTACACATTTTAGTGGGGATCCTTTGGCATTGGATATTTCTTCAGAAGATGGGTACGTGAAGGTAATATAATATGTAAAATAAAATTAGATATTTTTTTTTATTTTTAAGAAATAAAAAAATCTTGGGCTTTAAAAAAAAAAAATATATATGTGTTTTTAATAATCTAAATTGTTATTAAACTGAAATTTTATTTGGTACAGTTGATTTTATTTTTTTTATTTATTATTTTGTGAGTAAATATATGGTAATAATAGTAGTAATAGTAATTGCAATTTATATATATATATACATATATATTGATATTAATTGTATGTTTCNTAATTTTTTTCTTTTTTTTATATATATTGATAAAATCCTCATCCTGATATATTAAATATTTGGCATTTTTTATTTTTTATTTTGTTTTTCATGCTTGATATTTAAATTTCAAAATTTTCTGTATTTTTCCTTTTCTTTTCTTTTCTTTTCTTTTCTTTGGATTCTTTCAATAAATAATATTAATAAAAGTAGAAAAAAAAAAAAAAAAATGGCAGTGGAATATCTTAGTCAGGCAGACTCACAACGCCTGCTTGAGTTTCTTAGTGAAGGAAAGATTAAATTTTCTATTGTTGAGAAATCATTTAAAGAAGCGTTTTCGAAGGATTTACATTTTAATGTTTCTAGGACAATCCAAGGTATGGTTCAAGGAATGATCGCATCACCTGAAGGTATCGGATTAGTATCTTCTTTTTTTATTTTGGATATTATGTGCAAGATGGATTGTGATGCTGCAAAGTCTATTTTTTATGGTACGCTGCTAGAGCTAGAAAGAGCTATGCGGCAGGATGTTTGTTTAACAGAACAAATTAAATACGCATCTAAAGAATCAAAAGAAGGAAAAAAATCCTTTGAAACTAATAATGCAGAAAAGTACCGAATTCATTGTCTGGTAAAAGGATTTGCTTTCAGACTTCTTGCTAATAAAGTTACTCCAGATGAAACGCCACTTGGTGTTCTTAATGATAAGCAAGAACAAATTGATGCAGCCCTAGATGCCTGGGAAAATAACAGTGTACAATTAAAAGAATCTATTGCGAACATTGCACATTGTTGGAATTTGGATTCTGAGAGAAATATTTGTGAAACACTTTCAAAAATCTCTGCAGTTATTGATTCTTGTGCACGTGCAGCTTTGCTTTTACAACCTGTACGACCACAACTTCCTTCACTTCCTTTGGCTCCAGGTGAACTTCATTTTCTTCTTCCAGGTCCACCCTCAAGTAATTTACTACTAATTGATTCTGAACCAGCAACTGAAGAATGGAAAACAGCCAAAAAAATGATTATGTTGGGATGTGAAAGTTCTTTAAATAAAGAGGAACAACAACAACTCATTCAAAGTATTTCTTCTCGAGATATTTTTAATCGGGTCGGTATAAACTTTGGATTGTTAACTCGTTTGGCAGCTTATAATCCAGATATAAGTGCAGCTCTAATATTAAAACTTCCTCCTCATGAAGGCAGTCAATGTGTTCAGTATATATTAAAAAGTTCTATTCCTCCTGATAACGCTGAAACTGTTCTTCTACATGCTTCTAAAGTACTACAACAAATCAATCTTTACACCTATGTCACTGGTAAGCTTAATTTTTTTAAAGAAAAGGCAAATTTATCCTCTAGTGATAGAGATGCTGTGAAGAGTTTTATTATGACTCTTCATCAACTTGTGACTAAAGCTTCGAAAGATAATAAGGAGATGTACATCGCAGGAGCCTTAAAGAGTGATATTAGTCAATTGTGTGAAAGATGCGACCTCCCAGAAGTAAGGGAGAGATGGGAAGAACTCAAGTAAAACACTTTTTTTTTTTTTTTTTCTTTTGTAATGAGGCAAAAAAAGAAAAAGAAAAAGCAACACAATTTTTATTGGCTGAAATTTCAATTTAAAAAAAAAAAAAAAGACATATATATATATATATATCTACCTACCCCTTGTTTTATCTGTAGGCTTATGTGATAGTTTTTTTTATTTTTTGTTTTATTTACATCTCTAATATTATTTTATATCCATATTGTTTGATTTATTGAAATATATATATATATATATATTTTCTTACTTTGTTTTTTTTTTAAATTGTTATTAACTTTAATTTTTGTTTTGCTCTATTCCCTAATATATATATATATATCGATACATGTATAAGGTATGTCTGAAATAGTTGGACATATTAGCTTTGCTTTTATTACACCCATAGAATTGCTTCCATGTGAGAAACTAAAGCAACATGACTTAATCTCTGAGAAGGTGGATAGTTTATCTTCTTGTTTGTCGTCGGAAAGTAGTAGTTTAATTGAAGCAACACCTGTTACAAAAAAATTTGGAACAAAGGTATACGTTAGATTTTTTGATACTCTTCGAAAGGCAACTAGAACTCAATGTTTTTCTATTCAATCTAAATCTACTATGTCTTACATGTATGAGATGATTCATGCCTGGCTTCCTGAAGTAGGCAATTTAGTTTGCTACACAGTACATAACGATTCTAATGGAAGATTATTTCCACTTGTTAAAGAGGCTCTTCATTCAAATTCAGAAGTTCCAAAACTATTATTTTGTCAAGAAGTATTTTTACCTTTACAA
Source organism: Trypanosoma avium (assembly GCA_030849755.1). Classification (NCBI taxonomy): domain Eukaryota; phylum Euglenozoa; class Kinetoplastea; order Trypanosomatida; family Trypanosomatidae; genus Trypanosoma; species Trypanosoma avium. Next base: position 6,278 of record JASANY010000672.1, read on the forward strand.
AAGTTTACAGAACGTTGGGGTGTGATTAATATTCTTGTGCTACAGCACAACGGTGATATTATTCCTGGATATATACCTTTAATGATTCACCAATCATCCATGTGCTCTAAAGAGATGATACAAGAACAAGTTCGTCATCTATCTTGTACTTCTCCAGCAGAAGTAAACTATATGAAGGTACATCCTATCCTTTACTGTATAGTTTACGATAGGTTTGTCGATTTAATATCATTTTTTGATACTTCTAATAATATTTCTGAAGTTCTTCCTCAGATTGCTTTAGTTTACCCTGGATTAGTTGCAGGAGATTTGGTTCGGATTGATATGGTGGATCGAATTAATCGTAGGTTTAGCGTACAAGGTATTATTAAACGAAGCCAACGAAAAGATGGAGTTCTTTGTTACGATGTTGAAGACCCAAGTATTGGCCATATTTTTGAAGGTTTAACATGTGTTCAGGTTTTGCCGTTATAATTTAAACCCATCCCCTTCCTTTCCTCTTAACATGAGAATTTTTCTGTTCATTATATCAATATACCTTTTAAAAAAAAAAATTATACAATATAATATAATATTGTATTTTTTCTTTCCAATGTGAGACACATTTAATATTCTTCTTGCTTGCCTTAATTTTTTATTATTACTTTTATTACTTTTTTTTTTTTTACATTTAAATAAGTAATTGTTATGGATCACAAATCTTGGTTTCTGCCAATTAAGCGAGTTCCAGTTGCCCAGAAGGTTGATCGATCTGTGGTATGGAATAATGTTCACTTGTGCTACGAACAGAAGCTATTTGGACAAGTAACATGTATTAGATATAACAACGCTGGTACAGCTGTCGGATGCACCTCAACAAATCAAATAACTTTCCTAAGGGTACCACAAACAGAAGGAGTCATTACTAATGAACAAAGTGAGAAGAAATGTTTTTCGCTTCGTTTTAGAGATGATGATAAAATGAGTTTAATGTCACTTGATCAACGGGTTGTTGTGAAATCAACTCAAACATCTTTTGAACGTCAATTTTTGGGACACCTTCGAGAAGTAAGAGATGCTATTTTTCTTGATCGACACAATTTTGTGTCAGGTAGTGATGATACAACTATAAAATTATGGGATATTATGAATGAAAATGAGTTGGCTTCAGGAAAAATTCATACAGATTATGTTCGTTCTCTTGAAAATTATTCATCAGGATGTTTCTTTAGTGGATCTTATGATCACACTATAAACTTGTGGGATACTCGTGTGGGTTTTGCTCATCCTATTCAAAACAGTGGACGCAGTATTGAATGTCCTGTAGAGACTTTACTTTATACTAATTCTAACCTTTTGGTATGCAGTGCTGGTGATCAAATTAAATTATTTGATATGCGTAAAGGTCTTTCTACAATATTTTTACAGGAATCACATCATACAAAAGCGGTAGTTTCACTTGGATTCTCTAATAAATATAATGTTCTTTTGACTGGATCACTTGACCAAAGAGTTAAAATGTTTTCTCTAGAAAAGGGAGTACTTGAGCCTGTGGCTAGTAAAAAACTTGATGCCCCAGTGACAGCAGTAGCAGCACATCCTGATTCTTCTGAATTTGCTATTGGTACAGCAGAAGGAATGCTTCGTATAATGAAGCTTGAAAACGATTCTCATGATAAGGAAGAGGAGGAGAAGGAAGAAGAAGAAGAAAAAAATGAAAGAGAAGTTAAGCAAGAAAAAAATAATCGAGATAATTTTTTGGTTTCAAAAATGAACAATGTGCGTCAGCAACTTGTGTCATACCAATATAATCGAGCCCTAAAGACAGCTCTATATTCTCGCAGTTCTGACGTTATCGTTTCTACATTGGAAGAACTTATACGTCGTGGTGCTTTACATGTGGCATTGAGTGGTCAGAATGATCGCACTATTGTGCGTATCCTACGCTTTTCTATTGATTATATTGATTGTCCCCAGTTTTATGAGTCAATGATGATTGTTCTGGATACAATTTTAGATATTTATGGAACTTGCGTTGGAAAAAGTAATTTCCTTCATAGGGAAATTATGATTGCACATCGACGTTTAGGTGCTGTTCTTGTGACACTTCAAAGAATGGAACGCACCTTGAGCATTATGGAGCTTGTTGTAAACGAAGTTTAATTTAAGAAAAAAAAAAAAAAAACTAGCTGATAAATAAACCGAAGAAATTAAGAGTCGGAGGGAAAGGGGTAGGGGGGAATATATAATATTATTGCATTATATATATATATATATTTTCCCCTCCTCGTTTCTTCTATGTTTTTTTTTTTTTTTTTTCCTTTTCCTCGTTTAATTTTTTCTTTTTGTTCAATTTAATTTATAAATATATATCATTATTATTAATCATTATTCATATATATATATATATAATTATTATTTATTTATTTATTTATTCTCATGATGGATGCCAGATATTATTATAATATCTATTATTATTGTTTTTATAATAATTATGTATTTTTTTCTTTCTGGTTTGCGTTTTAAACTAATAAATTCTGTTTTGTTAAAAAAAGATTAAAACAAAAAGAGAAATCAAATATGTTTCGTCGTCTTGCAATTTCTTCTCTTCAGAGAGACTTTCCGCGTCGTGGTTTCTGCAGTACTCTTCGATTACTCAATCTTGATTATCAAGCTTACAAGACAGCTACAGTGCGTGAGGTGGCACCTGAATGGGCGGGGAAAGCTATAATAAATGGAAAGATAAAGGACATCAGCATTAATGACTATAAGGGAAAATACATTGTCCTTCTTTTTTATCCACTGGATTTTACATTTGTATGCCCAACAGAAATTACAGCTTTTTCAGATTCTCATGCAGAATTTGAGAAACTTAATACACAAGTTGTGGCAGTTTCATGCGACAGCCATTATTCTCACCTTGCTTGGACCAGTACTCCTAGAAAAAAGGGAGGACTTGGTGAAATGAATATTCCTGTACTTTCTGATTTTACAAAAGAGATAGCTCGTGATTATGGTGTGTTAATTGAAGAACAAGGAGTTGCACTTCGTGGTCTTTTCATTATTGATGATAAAGGAATTTTGCGCCATATTACAATAAATGATTTACCAGTCGGTAGAAGTGTCGATGAGGTACTTCGTGTGGTTCAAGCTTTTCAATACGCTGACAAAAACGGAGATGTAATTCCATGTAATTGGAAACCAGGAAAACCAACAATGAAACCTGAGAAAGCAAGTGAGTTTTTTGAGAAAAACATGTGAGCGTTCATCGTAAAAAAAATAAAAATAAAAAAATAAAAAAAATAAAATAAAAACAACAACAACAAAAATAAAATAAAATAAAATAAAAATTTCCCCTTTCCCCTAATACCACAACCTTTATTATTACCTCTTTCTTTTATATTATTACCTCTTTTTATTTATTATGAGTCAATGGGTGTTTCAAAATTTAGGGTTTGCAATTTTTATGATCGTCATACAGTATCCGATTAATTGAAGCTGTTTGTGTGTTTACGTAAATGTGGTGGGTGGTGGGTGGGGTGAGGGGAAGAAAGTAGTACTTTTATTTAAAATCTAAAATGCTGTATTATTATTATTTTTTTTTTTTGACAAACCTTTAAGCTTTTTTTTAGAATTTCTCTTTTATTATTATTATTATTATTTTTTTTGTTCTTTATTATTTATTTATACGAAGAAATGTCTAAAATGAGTATTCCACCCAAGGTTGAACGTCGCAGTGGGGTTACAGTTGAAGATTCCAGTAATCCTAAAGTATTTTTTGAGATATCTATTAATGATAAACCATCTGGGAGAATAGTTATGGAATTATATGCAGATACGGTTCCTAAAACTGCTGAAAATTTTCGAGCTCTTTGTACAGGTGAGAAGGGACAAGGTAAGAGTGGTAAAGCACTTCATTACAAAGGATGCGTTTTCCATCGTGTTATTCCGGGATTTATGATTCAAGGAGGTGATATTACACGCGGGAATGGCAGTGGAGGGGAATCTATTTATGGAACTAAATTCCGTGATGAGAGTTTTGCTGGAAAGGCTGGCAAACACACTGGAATTGGTTGTCTCTCTATGGCGAATGCTGGACCTAACACCAACGGATCTCAATTTTTTATTTGTACAGCTAATACACCTTGGTTAAACGGGAAACACGTTGTATTCGGTCGAGTTATAGAGGGCATTGATATTGTCAAAAAGGTGGAACGACTAGGCTCAGAGTCTGGAAAGACACGTGGTCGAATTATTATATCAGATTGTGGTGAAGTTAAACCTCAAGAGTTGAATAAACCAATTAAAAAGGAAATAGATAAAGTTACTCTTCCCACCAAAAAAGAATCTCCTGTGGATAATAATTTAACTAAAAAACGATCCCGTGAAACGGATGAGAACTCAGACGAGAGGAAAAAACGGGTTCAAGAAAAGATTGCAAAAATCGCTAAACTCCGTTCTCAATTGGAAGAATAAAATTTAATATCAGTGATTTTTAAATCGTTTAACTAATTGAAGCCTAATTATTTAAGGGTTCGGAAATAAGGAAAAAAACAAACAAACAAAAAAAAAAAAATGGTCCTCCTAATTTTTATTTATTTATTTATTATTATTATTATTGCTATGGTTCTTGTTTTCTCTTCGGTTTATCTGTTCTTTTAGATTATTCTAATGAAATAATTTTTATTCTATAAATTTAATTTTTTTTATTTTTTTTTAAATATTGTCTTATTTTATTTTTTTTAAATATTTATTTATTAGTCTGTACCATGTTTTCTAGACAAATTGGTATATTTTTTTTTACTCCCTTATGTAGGGTCTCATTTAAAGATTTGAAATCAAAGCGAATTCTTGAACGTCGTCAAATGGATATACATAAAGTGAAACTTTCAGAAAATGAGGTAAAATACAATCAATTAGATAATTTTACTGAATTGAGAAATGAAATTAATGTTAATAGTAGTCATAATCGAGAAGAAAGGGAAAAAATGCAAGAACTTTTAAAAGAACAAGAACAACGTCGAATTGCACGTAGGGAAGCCTTTCTTCAATGGCAATCGGGTCAACGAGAAAAGGGAGCGGCTCACCGTTTAGTTCGACAAGCGAAAACACAGGAAAAATTTAAAAGACATCGATACCACACTCTACATGGAAGGTTAATTTCAGTTGCCTTAACTCATGAAAATGAAAGAAACATGCAATCCCATAGAAATATTACTGACGTATCAGCTGATTCACATATTGGGATAGAATCTTTCACAGATTTTTTGGTACCTCACAGTATTGGAAATGACAAAAATAAACTTTTTTTAACTCTTCGAAAACAGTGAGATATTATTTATGACTTTTGCTAATACAAACTTTCCTTTTTATTATTAAATCTAACTAAATCTGATAATTGAGTTCGTCAATCTCGAATAGATTAATGATGGGTTTACAGGAAAAAAAAAAAAAATAATAATAATAATAAAAATAATATTTTCATTCTCTATTTCTATTTTTACTAGTACTATAGATGGAGGTCATTTAGGCAAATAGGAAAAGCAAAAGATAAATAACAACAACAAAAATAAATGTTTACTAAATTTTTAACGGGTGTAAAAGCAATTACACCACGTGGAGGTGATTGGGTTAATCGACTTGGTCCTGTTGCAGTTTTTGGTTACGAAGCTGGAACGCCGCGAAGTTCACTTCTTTTGGATTACTTTTACAGGCCTCCTCGTGATTGTGATTACTCTGCAGAACTTTGCTTTTTCATGAAAAAGGACCTATTGAATGTCCACCAGAAACAGTTATGTTTATGCCTGTTTTAAAATGTGGAAATATGCTTGAGGGAGATACTAGGGATAAAATTTTTTCAAATGATGATTGGTATCTGGGTACCCTTGAAGCTACAACAGAACTTTTGGACAAAGGTTATATTCCAGCAAGTGTTGGAGGAGATGGTTCTGCTACATTACCCATGGTTGAGGCATATAAATGACTATTTCCATCTGATGATGTTCTTGTTATTCATTTTTCTGCTAGACCCCTGGTTGAAAACAGTAACGCAGCTTTAATAGTTTTATTAGAGAAAGATCTTTTGAAAGGTATCGTTAGTGTGGGAAATCGATTGATATCATCTGATGACCGAAAAATACGAAAATACCATAAGATGTTGTACATGGATATGCACGCTATTTACTCAAAAGGATTATTTTGTATTCGAGATATTCGAAATGATTACCCTGTTTTTATTAGTATTGATGCAAGTGTAATAGATCCAATATTTGCACCTGCTGTACAAGTTCCAGTTGCAGGGGGATTATCAACGCGAGAACTTTTACATATCATGAACGGTATTCGAGGGCCTAAAGTTATCGGTCTAGATATTCATGGGTATTCTCCAAATTTGGATGTATACCAAAATGATGGTATTGGTCTTACACAAATTACATTGGTAAAAGTTTTAAAGGAGGCTATACTAAAAGCGTACAATATTTCAACTCAAACAGAGGAGGAAGGTTTGGCCCGAGTTAAAATGTTGCAGCGTCAGGGAACTATATCAGAAAATCCATATCCAGATCACTGACATCATAACAAAGATAATGCCCCCCAAAATGCTCAACTATTTCTATATAATTAGCCAAATCCAAAATTTATTTTTATTATTACTATTTTACTATTATTGTAAACTATACTTCTTACTGTAATTATTATATATATATTTTTTTGTAGATTTGCATTTTTTTTTTTTCTTTTTTTTGTTTCTGTCTAGAAGTGAAGTATCATTGAAAAAAAAAAAAAAAAAATGTCTGATTCAAATGCTGTCGCTATTCGAGAAGGTTCATCTGATCTTCATGTTCAACTTATGGAACGACGCAGGGAGGCGCGAAGCCTAGAACTACAAGTATCACGAAAAGAAGCAGAACTTCGTCGTGCAAAGGAAGAGCAGGCACTTCTTAAAGAGCTTCATACCGTAAATGAAGTTGCGTTACTAAATAAAAATCAACAGGAGGATGTGGAAATTAATAATCGTCTTAAAATTTCACCAGAATCTTTGCAAGAAGTTATTGCTCTTGAAGATGCAATTAAGCATGAAAACAAGCGAACTTCTCAATTACAGAATACTGCTATGATTACATCTCGTCAAATGGAAGAGGTAGAAAGAGGTATTGAAGAGATAAGTAATCGTTTAACATTAATAAAGCAGGCTACTGGATGGGATGGGTCAAGTGCTATTGGAGAAGAAGTTGCACTCGCGGCTAATGAATGGATAATGCGTAAAAAATCTTTAACTGAACTTCATGAAGAACAAAAAACAGTAAAATCTATTATGTCACTATTAAATGAGAGAATTGATACCCTAAATAATCAACTTAAAGCACAATCCCAAAAATCTTCAGAACTTACCAAAGCGCAGGAAATACTTCGTGAAAAAAATTCACAATACGAAACTCTTATGGAAGAATTAAAATCTATGGAGCGTTTGACAAAGAAGAAAGAACGTCTTTTGGATGCTGCAAGCAGTAAACAATGCGACGATTACAAGATATTGAAGTTATTGGAAGGAGATAAGAAAGTACTGTATAACACATTATCTAAATTCCGGGAGACAAAAGAAAATAATTCTAAATCTATCCTTTCTCTTGAGGTTCGCCTTCGCCAAATTGAAACTAAGCTGGAGGCTGTTAACCTTTTCCTACAGCAAGTTTTTTCAGAGGTTGAGGAGGAAGAACCGATGGAAAATGTACCTGAAGATGCTAAAGAAGTTCCATTAAGGAAATTTGAGGAACTTTGCAGTGAACTCGATCACTCCCGTGAGACACTGATTGAGCGTGACGATCGACTTAATCTTCTTGATGCAGAAGTCGAGCAATTGGAACGAAAAACAATGATTCTACAGAATGCGATTGCATCTCGAGCTACTTTGGCCCAACTTCAGGTAAAAGGAAAGGAAAAAGAATTTGAAACATTAATGTCCCACGTCGATTATATGAAAACGGAGTTTGATGAAGAATATACGAAACTCTCTCAGGAAAATGCTGCATTGCGGAGCAAACTGACCCAAATTCATTCTAACTAGGATTTTTATAGTTTTTTTTTGTTTTGTTTTACTTTACATTGACAAAAATTCCACCCCCCACCATACCTCATCCAAAAAAAAAAAAAAAAACGGATGGGGAAAAAGAAGAAAAACAGTAATTAAAAAACAAAAAAAAAGTGTTTTGAACTTAGAAGAATAATGTAAAACGACGATTGTGCTTTTTTTTTTTTTTCATTTCTGTTTTGTTTTTTGTTTTTGTTTTATGCGACCAATACTGTAAGCATTACTTGTAATTGCTATACTTGTCATCTATAGTCCTTCTCTCTCTCTCTATATATATATATATATATATATATATATATATATATATTTGTATATGTGCCTATGAGATTTTTTAAAATATTTTATTTTTATTTTTATCTTCCTTTACTTTTATAATCCTAGTTTAATAGTGATGATGAACCTTTGTACAGAGGTAAAGACACGGTATCATATTGCTGTGTCTATAAGATTTGTAGAGCGCGTTTCTGCCGTAGCAGATATGATCACTGCGGAAATTATTTATCATCGGGCTCTTAAAGAAAATCTTAAAGACATTACTGATGTTGGGACTCTTCCACATGGTATTGCTTCACAGGTGAACTCTACCCTTACAATTCCAGTTGTTCTACAGATTATTAGTTCAAGAGATGCTACACAACCTATTCGTCCTTCTGCGGATGCAGTAGAAGAAGAAGAAATATTCTTTGGTGCTGCAGTTCAAAAAAATACCAATACGCGCCTTCTTCGTCTAGTTCTCAGCGATGGGCATGCTGAGATCCCTGCTTTTGAATTGTCTACACTTAATATTTTTCGTTCTTTGCCTATACCTGGAGAAAAACTTCTTATTAAAGAAGGAACAATTGTAAAGAATGGTGCTATTATTATGACTGATGACTGTGTGGTACCACTTGGAGGGGAAGTTCAACAACTGAAAAAAGAATTTCTTGCTCGAAAGAATAGAGCTGATCTTCCTTACCAAACTAGTACTGGACTGGAATCTGCACCACGTTTTCAGCCATTACGTTTAGGTGATGCCAACTACAACACGGTAAACTATAATCAATCGATGAATTCACAAATGAGGCCGGTTAGCAGCAATGGGGGCAATCGAGGAAGAAGTGCTGGAAGAGGAGCTCGTGGTGGTCGTGGTGGTCGTGGTGTACGAGGTTCAGGGGGACATTATCATAATATTAATAATAATAATCATCATCGGAGAATGGATTGTGGTGTTGAACGCTATGAATAATTACAATCTTGTATTCCATTATATATATATATATCTAAATAAATAAATAAATAAATAAATAAATATATATATATATATGTGTGTATAGTCTTTAATTTATTTGCATTTGTATTTCTTGTTTTTGTGCTTACTTTCTTATTTGATGATTTCAGACTACTGTGTTAACTTTCCTCTTTAGGTAGGTTTAATGAATCTTTGGATTCAATCCACAGATAATAATGAAGAAAGTCATCTATATATCATCAATATGAGCACAATTATGCTAAAAGATAATCGATTTACTTGGAGTTTTTTACCTGGACGGAGTGGAAGAAATAAGTTTTTTGTTAGAAAAAATAGTAGTATCCGTAATCCGAATGGTGATCCCTATGCAGCATTAATTGAAAGGGAAACATTGCCTCAGTTTGAGTGGCCAGCTGCTGCCTTATTTGTATCATGGATAGAAGAAAATAATACTATTTTTCAGGGTAAAAATATATTAGAACTTGGTAGTGGAACTGGAATAGTTGGATTATCAACTGCAGCATATGCGAGAAGGGTGGTGCTATCTGATTGTTCTTTGGTATCGTTGGCTATGCTAAAACTTACTACTGAGAATGATTATTATGAAAACTGTAGTTTGGGACTTTTGCGCTGGGGATCTGATGAATCTGTTGATGAGTTAAAAGCATCAATAGGTTTAGATGCATTTGATGTAGTTATTGGTAGTGATATTTTTTACTTTAGCACTACCCTCAATGCTGGACTCAAGACAGCGAAAAGGGCACTACAGTCTTTAGAGAATGTGTCTATAGGATATTTCCTTTGTGCAAGTGTAGCTCGGTCAGAAAGGATGGAATTTGACTTAGAGAATGTTCCCTCTACTTTGGGATTCGAATCTCAAGTATTGATAGAATCAGGTGCCTTCAAGTTGTACAAATGGACTTTGAAATGCTGATTTCTCATATCAATAATGTAAAAGGCAACTATATATATATATATTTTTTTTTTTTAATTTTTTTTTATTGTCTATTTTTTTTTTTTTTTGATTGTTGTTCTATATATATATATATTATAGAGGATAAATAATGGATTTTCTCAACCCCCTTAAAAAAAGAAAAATATTTATTATTATTAATAATAATAGTAATTATTATTAATATTGTTTTTTTTTTTTTTTTGTGTGTGTGTGCTACATCAGTTTCATAGCTAATTAAAAATATCAAATAAAAAAGTGAAAAGCAATGTCTGAAGAAGGAAAACGTGATGCTCCTGTAAAGGGAATGCGTGCTGTTATTTTGGTTGGAGGATATGGTACCCGTCTTCGACCGCTTACACTGACTATGCCAAAACCTTTGGTGCCATTTTGTAATAAACCAATGATTATTCACCAGGTAGAAGCTTTGCGTGATGCAGGAGTAACAGAAGTTATTTTGGCTGTTGCATACCGTTCTGATGCAATGAAGGATGCAATGAACTACTGGTCAAAAGAACTTGGTGTATCTTTTGTTTTTTCTCATGAAGATGAACCTTTAGGTACAGCAGGACCTTTGGCTCTAGCTCGTGATATTCTTCTTCAAGATGATCAACCTTTTTTTGTTTTAAATGCAGATGTGACATGTAGATTTCCACTTCGAGAACTTCTTTCGTTTCATCGAAAACATGGAAAAGAAGGTACCATTGCTGTTACTAAAGTAAAGGAATGGCAAAGATACGGTGTTGTTGTCTTTGATGAAATAAGTGGAATCATTGATCAGTTTGTAGAAAAACCAAAAAAATTTGTGGGTGATAAGATTAATGCTGGAATATATGTATTTAACAAAAGTATTCTTAACCGAATTAAACTTGAAAAAACTTCAATTGAGACACAAATTTTTCCACAAATGGCAAGTGTTAATCAATTGTGCGCATTTAATCTTGAAGGTTTCTGGATGGATATTGGTATCCCTAAAGATTACATTGACGGTATAAGTAAGTACCTTGGTTCACTCATCGGTACACAAGGAGAAGTCGATCAACTTCACGGTTTCGGTCCAAGTAATGAGAAGCGTAATTTTACTGTAAATGGTTGTGTTATGATTCATCCTAGTGCTAAGATTGGAGAAGGATGTGTTATTGGTCCATTTGTTACTATTGGTTCTGGTTGTATTGTTAATTCTGCATGTCGAATTCAACGATCTGCTATTCTTGAAGATACTACTGTAGGTATGGGAACTTTAATCGACTCCAGTATAATTGGATGGAAGGGAAGAATAGGTTCTTGGTGCCGCATCGTAAACAACGCTGTTCTTGGGGAAGACGTTGAAGTAAAAAGTGAACTTTTCTTAAATGGAGTAAAAGTGCTTCCCAATAAAACAATATCTCAAAATTATCACGAGCCTGAGGTTATTATGTGACAAGGGGGTGATCAATTCAGAAATTCTTATAATTAAAGATCCAAAGGAAGAAACGAGATTAACAAAAACAAAAACAAAAAAAAAGAACATTAATATATGTTTATAATAATAATAATAATAATAATAATTATTATTATTATTTTTATTTTTTTACTATCACGAAGTTGTTAACTTTTTCCTTTTTATCTCTCTTTTTTAATTAATTCTCTAAACAGATTTCTATATAGTATACGATCTTTTAAGATACTTTATTATTAAATAAAATTACTATTTTTATCTTTTCTTTGACTTTCTTCATATGATGTTTTGCCTTTTTTCCCCCCTTTCTTCTCTTTTAATCTACAAGGAATGATGTGCAGAATAATAATAGAAGAATAATCTAATTTATAGTATTAAACGTACTAGTAAAACTCTGTTTATTGCTTTAATAAATAGAATGAAACAATAAAATGAGTATTATAACTTCTTTACAGACTAACCAGTGATTATAACGAATATCTTTGCTACAGGTGATCTAACTAGACATGACCTAAGTGATTTCACAATCAACCAAGATCAATGAGGACTGTTATTATTATTATTATTTCTCTCTCTCTCTCTCTCTCTCTGTTTTTCTCACCCTTCACATCTTGTAT
>JASANY010000673.1:0-18583 GCA_030849755.1 Trypanosoma avium
TCCGGGGAGGGGAGTTCGATTGGGGTTGGTGTAATATAGCACAGGGGGTCTTGGGTGGTGTTGGGTGGTGTGGAAACTCGTTGACGGGGATGGTTACGTTGTGGGGGGTTGCTGGGGGTGGTTGCTGTACCCACTGTAGCCAGGGGTTGGTGAGGTGCTGTACGTTTGTTTTATGGTATGTTATGATAGACGGATGATGTATTTGGTGTTGTGTTGTGTGCAGTGTGACCATCTTTCCTTATTCGTTGGGGTGGGCTGCGAGGTGTATACGGTTATGATGAGTTGTTCGTTATATACTTGCTTTACATTTGTGGTAGGGTTTGCTACTTACGTAGGGATATCTTGTTGTGTTCGCTACATGTGGACGTTGTTTAATGAATTCTCTGTGTTGTGGTAGCAAATGGTAACTGTAATACTATGTGGGGTTACGTCTCGTTGGTGTGATAGGGCATATTCTTTTGTGCATGGGCGTAGTAGGTATTCTGGGGGCTATCTATTTTGTGGGGTAGTTGCCGGGTGTTGTATTGCGTGTATCGGTGTAAGGTGGGTGGTTGCGTGGTGGGTATGGTGTGTAAGGTTTTACGTTGGAACCCATGTTGCGAGGGGTTACTGTACGCACACACTGGAGGCTGATTTAATTCTGGTTGGGGTGCATACAGGTGTGTGCAGAATGCTGGCGTGGTTTATACGTGCATTTTATAGCGGTTACCGATGGGTTGTTTATTCCAAGGATAGAGATGTGACTGACATGAGGAGTACTCTGTGTAAGTTGTTTAGTGAGATTCGACATTGGATATTATGTTTACTTTTATTCTGTATAATCATTATAGGCTGGTAGAATACATGTTTAAAGTGAAAGTTATGGTGGGGTGGTAGGATTGTGCCATATGTGTTTGGCCGTGGGTCGCGTGGGTTGTGTGGGGTAGTTGTCGTGCAAGCAGTGTAGGGTACTTCCGAATGTATATATTGTGTGCCATTATGGACACACTCTTTTTATTCTGTTGTGGTGTGCGCAGTACCTAGTTGCTTTTGTGTGGGATGGAGGCTGCACTGTAGGCTTTCCGGTTTGTTTGTGCGCAGTGCATGTTGCAATATACCTTACAGGACGTATATGTGTTTGGTTGTGCCCTTTGTGTAACACTGTAGGTTGTCCTTATGGTCTTGCACATACATATCACTAGTACTTTATGTATGTTGGGGTGTTATGTGAGGTTAGCTACAAAATGTTGTTGAGCCTGTCAGTAGTTGTGGAGGTGCATGTATGTAGGGCTGGGCGGTGCATGTGTATGTTGTGGTGTACTAGGGGGTTCTGCATAGGGGCTTGTATGTTATACGTGTTCCGTAGGAATCATGGTGGGGCATTGTGTGGGTGCGAAGCCATAGTGTATGTGGGGTGCTGGTTTGGTAGTCCACGTGAGTGGGGTTGGTGTACCATAAATTACTATATTCCATTGTCGAACACTGTGTGTGGTGGGGTGCTTTGCTGGGTGTTGCATAGCCTGTGTTGCTTTTGGAGTTCATTCGTGGCTTGTGTGGGTTGGTGGTGCCGTGGTGTTTTCACTGGGTAGGGTACTGTACTGTGGGGTGTGGGTGTTCATTATAGAATGTGCGTGGCTATAGGTATATGTGCGGGTTACCTGTGTCCTTTTCTTATACTGTACTTGTGATGTATGTGGGTGGGGTGCATGTATGTGTTGCACTTTAACGGGTAGAGGATTACATACTATGTGTGGATATTTGCTGAGTAACACTAGTGGTTGTCGGAGGTTGACCATGCTGTATTCACGCTTATGGAGGTTAAGTTAGTACTGTAAGATTGTATTGTAATGCAGTAAGCATTCTGGGGATGGCATGCGAGATGGGTTGTGGTGGGTTCACCGGTGTTGTTGTCGTGTCTGTATCTACATACTTGTTTGGGGTGTTGCGGGGGTTATAGCAAGATGGTTGTGAGGTTTACTGTTGGGCTGGATGGTGGTTTGTGTGAACTGTTATGCGCTTTGCTTGCGTTGGTTGCCTCGGCAGCGGTACGTGGGGGTATGGGTGTAGTTCGGAGGCATGTTGTTACCCAGCTTACACCTATGGTGGGGTGGGGTAGGTGTTCAAACTTACGGGTGGGTGCTGATTGCTTACGTGTAGGGGGTGTGTTTTGTTTGTGGGGTGCTGAGGGCGTTTGTGTCTTGTTGGATAACATATAACATTGGATGCGTTAATAGTAGTTCATGGCATATAAATTATTCAAGCATCAAATAACAATGTGGTTCTCATAATTGATTTCGTGTGTTGATTTGTGTGGTTTGATTATACATGTTAATTACATTTGTATTATTGCATATACTTTACTGTACTGTAAGCTTCAGGGTTGGTGGGGGTTTCTAATGGTATAGTTTTCTGGTTGGCATGTGGGTGGGGTGCAGATGTGATGTTGTATTTCGTCCAGGGCTTATGTGTGTTTGATAGGTAGTGATTCTCCTTTATGGAATACGGTTGTTATGGATTGCGAATGTGAGGTGTTAATTATTGTTGCGCTGTTGTACTCGTATTTGTGTATCATGGTGTGAGGCTCTATAATTGTACATTGATGTGAACGCTGAGTGTTAGGGCCATGTTTAGTTCGCTGTATTGTAAGGTATGATCGATATATCTTGGTGGAGGTTTCACGGGGCTACACGGGGCTGTGCACCAGATATTACGTGTATAATGGCACTAAGTGTTGTGGTGTGGTGTGTGCATAAACCAGTAGCTGTGCAGGGGGGTGGGAGTACAGTGGGGAATTGTTACGTACTTGTGTTTGTACGTGTTTTGTGTATAGCTACACATTGTATAGGTGTGTGTTACTACGACAGATGTGTGTGGGGTTTATAACGTTGTGTTTCTGGGTATGGGTGCATGTGTTTGGCATCATGCTAGGCTCTGCCGTACAGTGCAGGGCGCTATGATGTTATTGTTGTTGTTATTCCCTTTTGCTCCTGGCATCTTGTCGCGTATGTACCTGGGGTGGATATTATGTGTATTTAATTGTGTGGAATGTTTGTTTTGCGTTGGCCGTAGGTGGGTTGTACTCGTTGGGATGACATTTGTACGGGGTGGGCCTTATGCTTTTGTGGGGAGCGGGTACTGATATTGTGCAGCTTGTATTTACGCGCACATGATAGGTGGTTGTCAGGTGCTTGGTAGGGGTATCTTGTTGGGTTGCACGTTCATGGGTTGCTCTATCCGGTGTGTTCGTGGTATGGTGTGTTCTGCTGCTAGGGTCGCATCTGTCAGTTGTATGGTTTATTGCCGTGGGGTCACCTGTATAGGTGTTGTGCACACAGTTTCTTTGTTGATTGGCTGGGGTGGTTGGGTTGGTGTCCTTAATCCGTATTAACTGTCTGGTGGGGTCCTTGTTTGTCTCGGGGATTTACTGTTGTGCGGGTGTGACGAGTGGGGATGTTTCTACGGTTTTGCTGGGGGTTATGTGTTTCTTGTACGAATGGGTTTACACCTTGTGTTTATTGTGTTGTGTGGGGGCCGCTGTGTTGTGGGGTTGTGGGCAATGCGTCTGAGTTCTTTATGGGTGTTTAGTTTGCGGGGGCAGTAACTTCGGAGTGTCTTATGCACTTCCAGGGGTGTAACTTTGAATGGTCTATGGCGTGCCCTTACTTTACATACGTCGTCTGTGTTTTGTGTTGCGGTGTGGTGTGTGCTTGCTATAATTTGTAGCGAACGGATGATTTATAGCTCGGTGTGTAGTTGTGTATTGTGGATTCACGGAGATTCTGTTTGTTGTGTTGTTCACGGGCGTATTTGTGTGGATTGCACCTAGGGACGGTGGTGTTACTTACTATTACATGTAAGCCTAGTGGATTGAACACGTTCTGCATTCCTCTTAATGTTTGTTTGTTTGTTTCTGATGGAGATTTTTGGTACACGGGGTACACATTGTGCACATGATACCCTTTGTGCGGGTGTTGACACGTGTGTGGGGTTGGGGGTGTTGGGGTTGGGGGTGTTGGGGTTGTTGGAGTTGTGTGTGATGGGTATGGTTGAGTGGGGGAGTATAGTTGGGTAGGGTGGGCATAGTTGGGTAGGGTGGGCATAGTTGGGTAGGGTGGGCATAGTTGGGTAGGGTGGGCATAGTTGGGTAGGGTGGGGGTCAAAAAGTGGGTTTTTGGGAGGGGCGTTCAACTTTTTGGGCCAAATCGGACGCATCTCCCCCGTACAAAAAAGGGCCAAAAATAGGGGTTTTTCCGGGGAGGGGAGTTCGATTGGGGTTGGTGTAATATAGTACAGGGGGTATTTTGGGCTAAAATCCTAGTGGTTGTTGGGTAGGATTGCGTTGAAGCCCTTACGATAGGTTACTGTATTTGATTGTAGTAAATATACTATATATAATTGTACATGTTATAATAATGAATCTAAAAACAAGGGGATAAAAAGAAAATAAGGGAAAAGTGTAATTTATTATATGTTACTTAAGTTATATATTTGATACTGTTCTTTTTCTTATACACCGTATGCGAGCGTTTGTGGTATGGGGTAATGCTGGTGGTATGATTGTGGTAGTATGATTGTGGTTTACATGGATAGCACCTGTGGTAGGAGATTGCTGTGTTAGTATTTTCGTTGGTGGCTGTGGGGGTTTCTTTCGTAAAGCGATCCGGGGTGGGTTTGGGGGGTCAAAAAGTGGGTTTTTGGGAGGGGCGTTCAACTTTTTGGGCCAAATCGGACGCATCTCCCCCGTACAAAAAAGGGCCAAAAATAGGGGTTTTTCCGGGGAGGGGAGTTCGATTGGGGTTGGTGTAATATAGTACAGGGGTATACGGAGGGGTTGTGGGGTGGGGTGATTTGGGGGTTGACAGAATTACGGTGCACTATTGTGGTTTATGTTTACCCGTGTGCGAGGCATATACTGGGTAGATGTGGCGGGTTATTAGGCGTTGTTTAATAGTGCATGTATAAGTCCTTGTGTATCTTGGGCTGAGCATTATTTGCAGCATTATATGGGTGCTTTCAATCGTATATGTTGTGTTGCTGGGATGATATTGGTTGTATTGGTGTTACCGTCTTTGTGTACGAGTTGTGTACGCATTGCTCCGGGAATGGCGTGTTGCGTAGTGTGTTGCTTTGGGGTGGGTGTATTGCTTGGTTGTATGCAGCAAAGTATATTGGGATGTGTTACTTTCGCAGCATGCGTGCTGTTTGCGTGTGTTGGGGTGGTGGGGGTATTTCCAATCCAGGATTGCGTTAGAGTGTGCCTTAGTGGGATCGGTTGGCGACTCAACTTGCTAGACACAGGGGTAGGTGTAGGGGTGGGCTGGTGGCACACATGGGCGGCCTGAGGGTTTGCTGGACGGGTGGTTTGGGGTGTGCATACACCGGGGGTTTACACAACGATTGTGTCTTTCCTGCGTCAGTGTGGGGTTTAACTGCGTGTAGAATACTTTATTTGTGTAGGTTGTTTCCTGATTGCATACACTTACTAGTCATGGGTTCTACACTTGTAGGTATTGTGGGGTGTAGGGGTGGGTGTTGTTGTTTTAGGGGTAGATGTATACATTCAGTATATTACATACGTTATGTGGTGTCTATATGTTGGCCTTGCTGTACTACACCTGGTGAGTTTACGTATATGGTGCAGGGTGGTTGGGGTTGGTAAGTGAGTTTTAGCTGTTTGTGTGGATTGGTGTGTAAATTGCGGGCTGCTGGAGGTGTAACTAGTGTGTTTTATGTAATTGTGTTTATTGTAGTGTTAGCGTTTGTAGGGTACATATTATGGGTGGCGTTGGTGTGTGCTGGGTGTTTATACACAGGGTGTTTGGAACATGTATGCTTACTTATCTTGTAATGGTTGTCTATCTTATGTAGGTGTGGTGGGGATTGTTTTTAGGTATAGTCGTGTAGTAGCTGTTGGTGGGGGTAGAAGTTACTGTTTTGTGGCGGTAGGTGTTGTTGTTCAGGTTGCTTGTGCACCTGGTTTTTGGGGCACATGCAGTGGTGGGCTACATTGTATGATACATTGTACATCTGGTGGGGGGTTGGGGTGGCCATGATTTTGCAGTTGTCGTTTGTTGGTGTGATGGACATTTATATCTATTAATGCGTGAGTATTTGCTGGGGTGGTGGGTTCTGGTGTTCGTGCGCTTACATGCATGTTATACCTTGGGGTTGGTGTGTATGTTTACATTACGGATGTTTTGGAGGGGGGTGGTGTGTTCTTAACATGTGTGCATTAATTAAGTTGTCTCCTCGTATGCACATCATAGTACGTTAATGTTGTGTGTTCCCTGTCGTGTGAATTAAATGGATATGATTGCATTGGTTGTTCCCGTGTATATGCTTACGGGCTGGTTGGTAGGGTGTAGCATCTTTGTGTGTGTTGCAGTGGGTCGGTGTATAGGTTGTTCCATGTGTTGGTTGGTTATATTAGGTGTGTATCTAGGTAGTTGATGTTGGTTACTACTGGTGTGAACGTTTGTTGTGTGGGGGATTTAATTTGGGTGTGGTATTTGTGGTGGGGTGTTGAAGATCTCCACGGATGGGGTAGTACGGTTTGTGTTGTTGAGGTAAGGTTCTTGCACTTGTTGAAAGTGGCCATATACATGAATTAGCGTGTGGGTGTGGCGCTTGTAGGTCAATTGGATCCATATGCAGGGTGGGTATGGGTGGTTGTTTTGCCCATCGGGGGTAATGTTGTTTGTTGTATTGTGCTGGGTAATAATTGATTGTGGGGTGAATTGACATATTTTATGGTGTTCAAGTATTGGTGGTGCGCCCACTGGGTAATGGCTTTGTGTAAGGTGTGCTTCCTGTTTCTGTGTGAGTGTGGCGGTTTGCGGGTGGTTGCTGGTGGGCGTTGTACTTGTTGTAGGTGTGCTATGCGGGTGGTTGGGCATGTACTGCACTATGTGTTTTCCATGTGCATGCGGGCTGTTGTTGGGCTTTAGTCCGTGGGGTGGTGGGCTGGTTGGGTGAATTGATTTCATTGTGTAATTGGTTGCGGGGTTGTTTGTTGTATATTGCGGCATTTACTGTGGGGGTGTCATAATGATGGTACTGTTGGCTGCTGCATTGCAACAGATTTGTGATGTGGGGTGGGTAGGAATGGTTGTTTTCATTGGGATCTGTTGATTGTTGAAGTATACCTTTGTGTTTGCGGTGTGCATAGTGTGGTTTTCATTTCGCGGTAGGTGTGTGTTGTGTTGTTTGGTGGTTGGGCTTAATTCAGCATCATTCCACTTGGGGTGGATACTGTGCGGGGGTTGTCAGTTCAATGGTGGGGTACAAGTATTATGGCTTAACATGTAGTGCTATCATTCCTGGGAACACACTAGTTTATGGTTTAATGGTTTCCATGCGTTGGTGTTGTAGGGGATTTATTATGTTTAACGTTGTTTGCGATGTGTCGGGTATGGTAGGGTGTTGCTTAGTGTGTAACAAACGAGGGGATGTTGCACACCATGGATTCTATTTGGTTGGGCTTGCAGGTGGGTGAAGTTGCGTTACCGGATGTGTTGTATATGTTGTGGATGGTGGTTGGCATTACGATGTAGATGTTATGTTGTGGGTGAGGTGTGGGTTGTTATGGTTGGTGTAGGTGCAAGGGATATCTTAGGTAGCCAGTGTTGGCGGGGTGTTTGTGGTGCAGTTGGGTGTCTGTTAGGGTATTTTGTGTGTGGTTGTGTGATTTAGCTGTGCCACTGTATGCGATGGGTACTGTAGTGGGAGCGTACGTGTAGTTGTGGTGGTCCGGTTGCCTGTTGTTGGGGGGTGCAGGTTTACTGGGTAGGATGGTAGCGGTTGTGATTTATGTTTATTTTCATTGGTAGGGGTTGTGTGGTTTACACTGTGATGGCAGTAGGTGTTGTTTTGTTGGGTATGGGCTGCTGTAGCGGTGGTTGTGTGGTTGTACCTGTACTTGGTGAGTTTGGTAGTTGAGTATTTATGTAAGTTGTATGACATCTAGTATTATTATTATTTATATTATATTATTTAAACAATTAACACAAAAATGCAATGGAATATGATGATTACTTATTGTAATATGTTATGTTAATTCTATTATTTATTATAATTATTTACACACATCATAGACATGGTGGGGTTGATTGATTGGGGTTGTTCCTTTTGTTGCGTGTGCATGTGAGGGGTGTATTTCTGTCCTTATCTAGCGCATCTTTGCGCACACAGGGGGAGGTCATGGGTGTGGTTTGTCGTGATTTATCGTGGGCAGTGCAGTCGGTTATTTGCTTTCCGTAGGTTTGCGTGTTTGTTGGTTGCGTGTGGGCGGGTTATAGCACAATATTTCCACTTCCTAGCCATTATGCGTGGTGGGTTGGTTTGTTGGGTGTGCTGCAACTATCTTACCTTGGGGTTACGTAGATTCCGATCAGGTTGGGGCTTGTTGTTGGTTGTTGTCCATGTAGGTTTACTAGTTCTTTGGGTTCAGATTGTGTGTACGTACACAAGATTCCGTGTGGTGTTTGTGCATTACTTGTTACGTCTTGTACTTTAGTATTGTGTCTAATTCGTGCGGATGTGGTGTGTTTCAATATGGGTTGCGTATTCTATGTTGTGGTGGTGTCTTATACTGTGGTGGGTGCACTATCGGTATTTTGATGTGTGTTGTTTACATTCCGCCATGTGTTTGTCTTGTTTTGTTTGTGGTGCTGGTGCGGTTGGGTTCTGGTGGGCATGGTTGCTAGTTTACTGTTGTGATGTTTGGTGGTTGCTTGTTGGGGTCTGGATGAGGTATTGCGTTTGGCGTTGGGTAGATTGGGGTTTGGTTGAGAGTTCGATTGGGGTTTTGTTGGGAGTTCGATTGGGGTTTTGTTGGGAGTTCGATTGGAATTTTGTTGGGAGTTCGATTGGGGTTTAATTGGTTGGGTGGATTGGGGTTTAATTGGTTGGGTGGGTTGGGGTTTAATTGGTTGGGGGAATTGTGTTGTTGGGGTCTGGGGGGTCAAAAAGTGGGTTTTTGGGAGGGGCGTTCAACTTTTTGGGCCAAATCGGACGCATCTCCCCCGTACAAAAAAGGGCCAAAAATAGGGGTTTTTCCGGGGAGGGGAGTTCGATTGGGGTTGGTGTAATATAGTACAGGGGGTCCCAGAGGGGCAGATTGAGTTGGATCTGGAGGGGTTCGATTGAGGTACAGGTGGTTGGGTACAGGTGGTTGGGTACAGTGCAGGTGGGTGCAGTGTGGTTGGGCGTAGTGTGATTGGGCGTAGTGTGGTTGGGTGTAGTGGGGTAGGATATAGTGCGGTAACGTTTGGTGGGTGTGTGACGAGGGGTTGCAATTGTGGGGTTAAGTATTTGGTGTGTTAGTTGTAATTGATTAATGTAATAATTAAAATTGATATAATAAAACACGGCATATAGTATACATTGATTACTTGAATTGGTTATATAGATTTATATGTTACTTATTTACTTATTTATTGTTTATTGTTACTAACATCGGTGGGGCTTCCAGAGTGTTTGGTGGGAATATGGTTTTGGTAGGCTGTGGTGTTACTGGTGTGGTCTGGTGTTCCTTAGAAAGGTTGTTTCCGGTGGGCCCATTTACAATGGTGTGCAGGTTGTTTCCCTACCGTGCGCTATTCTTGCTGGGTGGGGTCTGGGGGTCAAAAAGTGGGTTTTTGGGAGGGGCGTTCAACTTTTTGGGCCAAATCGGACGCATCTCCCCCGTACAAAAAAGGGCCAAAAATAGGGGTTTTTCCGGGGAGGCGAGTTCGATTGGGGTTGGTGTAATATAGTACGAGGGGTGCAAAGGTGCCTTTTATGGGGGAAATAGTTACAGTGGATTTATAAGAGGTTTCCTACCACTATTTGTTGTGCTTCTGGGGGGTTTGTTTGCGTGTGTTTGTTGTAGGGGACTTTGGTGCCGTATGCGTGGTGGGTACGTCAGTTAAGTTTGTCTTATTGTGGGATGGATATACGGTGGCTGGGGTGTATGTTGCATGTAGATTTGTGTCTAGGTGTACCAGGTGTGTTGTGTTGTTAGATTCGTGGGGATTCCTTATTGGTGGGGTGTTTGTATGCTGTTATTGTTATTGTATACGTGTGCTTTATTCCGTATGATGTAATCATCACGGGTATGAGGTATCGTTATGTTGCGTGGCTGGAGGAGGTGTTTCGTTACATATGGGTTGTATGAAGGGGTGTTGCGTTATCCTATAGGGGCTTTGTGGTTTGTAGGTGGGTTGTGACGTGTTCCTATTTATGGGTGAAGTATGAAGGGGCATGTAGGGGATTTTGAACTAGGGTGTTACGGGGCTTTATGGATGATGAGGATGCTATAAGTTTGTGTGCTGTAGCCGGAGTTATTTGCTAGTTACGTGTTTTGGGTAGTCTACAGGTTGTGTAGTATGAGTTCCGATGTTCTATGTTCAAGCCGTTTATAGACACTGCAGATGCTGTATGGATTATTAGTTTTGTTGTTCTTTATGAGGGCTATAGGGCGAATTCAGATATGATGGTTATGGTTATCGTTAGATGGGATGTGTTATTAGGTGTGGCTAGTGGATTCTTCTGGAGTTGTTGTGGTTTACTGTATATGATTACTCGCGTGGGCGTTCCACATGGGGGTCGCGGGGGTGGCATGTGAACTTGCGTACTTTACGGTGTGCATAGATGCCGTGCTGGACGTGTTGTTTCTCTTTGTTGTGGATAAGTGGCGTGGGTCATTGTGTGCTGCGTATTTCATACCGTGCATTATGCTTTCATCCTATGTTGGCTTTATGGGTGTCTTATTTCATCATTTGGTGTAAGTGGTGGCTACATATAGCCTGGACACACGGGCATTTCCTGGGGTTACTTCTATAAGGGTGGTTTGTGTGGGTGTAGGCTAGAAGTGTGGGACTAAGTAGCTAGGTTGTTAATGCAAGTTCTATCGTGAGGTATTGCTTATTTGCAGGTTACTGTCAGATACGTGCAACGGATAGGTTGTGTAATGTATATAGTAGGTGTATGGGTCCACGGTTATGTTTTCTTGTTGTGCGTGGTGTGCATGGGCTGAGTGAGTGTGTGTTGTGGCGTTGTTGCGCGGTGTGTATTTCTGGTTGTGTATTTAACGCGTGCACTTACGTGGGGTACGTGTTATAGGTGCTGTGTGTTGGCTGTGTCTTCAGAGGTGTGTTGTTAATACGGTTAACGATGTTTGCGCTGGGGTGGTATGTGGTACCCCATGAAACGCAGGGGTGTTTGGGATGTGTTCTTTCTCGTGCATTGACTGTAGGTGGGGTTGGGGTTGTGTTAGCCTGATTTTTGCTGGGTGGGTATGTTGGATGTGTTGTGTTATTACAGTGATTGTGGTAAGACGTCGTTTACTTGATGTATACCTCTGGGGTGTATAGTTTTGTGTTAGTGTGCTCTTTGTTCCGGTTGTGTGTATTATAGATGAGCGTATGTGGGTTGCATATAGGTGTGTGTTTCGTATGTTGGTTGGTGTTGAGCTTGTGGGGGTTAAATTGTTTACCTGTCTTGTAAAGCTTACACAGGAGGTTCTTGCTTTGTGGGCAGTGAATTAATTATATAGATTGACTGTGGGGGCTGCGTTTATGTATGCTAGTGCTGTTGCGTAGTTGCGCTACAACCATGTGTATCTCACAGGTCAGTTATACTAGTATGGTTGGATTGGGTTGTTGATGTTTAGTGTGAATTGTGGTGTGTCGGTATCGTGTACACTGTTGCGGTACCTACAGGGTGGAGGCTTTGGTGAATGTTTAAAATGTATGGTGGTTGTGTATTGGCGTTACGTTTAGGGTTGCGGGGGTGGTTTTATTGTTTCAGGGGTTTACATTTCAGGTTTTTAGTCAGTTGGGGTTGGTGGCTGTGGTGGGTGTGGTATTCTACGAACCTGTTGGTGGTTGTGTTCTACGGTTGCATTGGGTTCGTAATTGTGTTGCTGTTAGTTTAAGAATTTGTTGATACCATTGTGGCTTTGGGGTGTGCTGTGTACCTGGAGTTGTTGTGGGCCGAGTTTACCTGGTGATGGATTGGGGTGTTGCATTTTACCATTGCTCAGATCGTACACAGGATCAGTGGGTTGTGCCATTCAGAGGTGTTGGTTGACTGGTGATGATGAGAGTTGCAAGTATGTTACGGCGTGTAGTACGGTTACCTACATTATTTTATACTTTTGTGTTGTGCGTGATGGTAACATGCTGTAACATTGTTGTAACATACGTAGCCGGAGTGCGTGGTGTATGTTCTTGCTGGGCATATGCATAGAATGGCTGGAGGTGTTATTGTTTATGTGTTGTAGATATTTCTTGTGTGGGATTTGTTGGTGTGACCCTGTGGGGCCTCTGTTGTGACATGAAACCAGATTCTGTGGGTTTGTTTGGTTATTCATTTATCGGCGTGGGCAGCAGTGTGTTTGCTACTTTAGTAATTGTGCTCGGGATAGAGCAGTACATTTCGTGCACTTTATAGATGGTACCAGGGGCGTTCTGTTTGTTTACGTGGAGATATTCATTTGCTGTTTATTGTGGTAGCTGCTGTACACATGTGGTGTGGTACCGTCTAGTAAGTTGTTTAGCGATCGTGCAAGGTTTATGTTTGTGGTGTGTATATGTTGTTTGTTACCAGTTGTTGGTCATTGTGGTGTCGTATGTTGGCTGTAAGTAGCTGTTCTGTTTGGGTGTGGCGTTGTGTTATGCGGTTAGTGTGTCGTTATTGCTATGCATGTGGGTGATGTTAGAAGCCACTATTTCAACATGGGGGTAGGGGGCATGTGCATCATATTTAAGTGCGGAGTGTGGTGCGTTGCGTTGCGTTGCACTCGCTATGGGCGTCAGGACGTGCTGGTGTATTGGTGTGTAGCATGTAATTGTGGTTGTGGAATGGTTGTTATGGTCGGGTAATTGTGTTGGGTGATGTGGGCCGTGTATTTCGTATCTATACATGATGTACCTTGTGCGCGGGGGATGTGTTGGTCGCTGTTGTGATGACAAAATAATATGATGCAGGCGGGGTACTGTAGGGCGCTCTTATAAATGTTGTGTGTAGACTTTCGGGTTTGTTGTTGTAGTGGGGTGAGTATACGTAGCCCAGGCGGAGCACGCTGTTGGCTGTTGCGGGCGGTTGTGGTTGCTTGCTCACTGAATGTGCTCCACATTGGTGGGTGTGTGTTTGCGGGTGTGGGCTGCTAGGTGTGATGGGTAAGTGTATTTCTATATGCTGTGGTAGGGTTATGTCTGGTGTGGCGTTGCTGGTTGTGGTTGTGGGTGGTTAGGATGGTGCACACGTGATTCGTATCTATGGGTCTGTGTGCCGGGGTGGGTTGGTGTGGGTTGGGTGTTTATGTGGTTTGTTGGTTCCGAATGGCTGTGGCGGGGTGTCGTTCCTGATGTTCCTGTACTGATTGTGTGCAGCAGAAGGTACAGGGTGGTGACAGTTGGATGCGAGTATAATTACTGTGAATTGTTACTTATTGCATTACCATTATAAGTTGTGTTAGATTGTGTACAGTAAATGTGTACGCAGACAAAGCTATATAGATGTTACATAGTGTGTGGTAGCATATGTTTACGTGCATTGTACTTACATTTGCTATACGTAACATATACATGGATACAGGTTGATTTCTCGTTTGCGATCTGGTGTGCCGATGGTGTTAGTATTGGTGTTGTCACGATTACGGTCCTGAACACGGATGTGGCGAGTTGGGTTACCGGTGCAGACGTCCTGGGTTTTTAGTTGCGCCTTCCTGGTCCGGGGGTGGCTCCGTGTTGGGTTGCAGTGGGTGGGGGTCAAAAAGTGGGTTTTTGGGAGGGGCGTTCAACTTTTTGGGCCAAATCGGACGCATCTCCCCCGTACAAAAAAGGGCCAAAAATAGGGGTTTTTCCGGGGAGGGGAGTTCGATTGGGGTTGGTGTAATATAGTACCAGGGTATACTGGGTGGGTTTTGGGTGGGGTGGTGGGGTGGGGTTACCCTACTTGTCGTACTATATCCTGGGGTACCTGGAGGTGTATGTTAAATTTGTGGTGGGGTGCGTTGCGTTAGTTGTTGTAGGTTGTGTTAAGCAGGGTATAGTAGGATTGTGTGAATTAGTTATTATAAAATATGAGAGTCTATGATAATACCAATAAAAAATAAGATTATAATCACATGGTAAGCAATGAATTATGTATATGTGTATTTTATTTATGGTTACGATTACATACTTCACTGTTTATGCTCAGTTGTTACTTGTGTAGGTGCATGTGGGTATGTCATCCTTGTTGTTCTGAGGAGTGTGTGTTGTTGTGTATTACTGGTTGGTTGGTGTGGAACCTGCTAGGTCTTTATTTTGGGGTTTGGGGTTTGGGGTTTGGGGTTTGGGGTTTGGGGTTTGGGGTTTGGGGTTTGGGGTTTGGGGTTTGGGGTCAAAAAGTGGGTTTTTGGGAGGGGCGTTCAACTTTTTGGGCCAAATCGGACGCATCTCCCCCGTACAAAAAAGGGCCAAAAATAGGGGTTTTTCCGGGGAGGGGAGTTCGATTGGGGTTGGTGTAATATAGTAACAGGGGTAACGGAGGGTCTGGGATATGTGGTCTGTACTGCTGTGCATGTGTGTTCCTTGCCGGGGACAGGTGTGGGTGGGATGCGTGGGCGATGGGTACACGTACGTGATGCGTTGGCATACAGGTGTGGTTGTCTATTTACCGGTATGAGGCCGGATACTTATTGGTATTTGTTGCACGTTACTTGTATGTGTGTTGTTATCTACGAGGGTTGCATGGAGGTGTCTTGTTTAGTTGCAAGGTGCACTATTTCATTTTATGTTGTGTTTACGTGTGGGTAAGTACTATATCGGGGTGTGTTGTTTTGTGTTTGGGTGTTTTGATGGTATTATGTTTGATGATTCAGTTGAGATGGGTACGCAGTAGATGTGGCATGTGTGGTCTTGTTTTTGCTGGGAGGCTGGCGTGAGTGCACACTTGGGGGGTTGTTTCACTAGTATTGCTAGCCTATGTTTGGGTACAGGTTTCATTACGTTGTTGCGGTATATTGGAGGTTGTCACGTGGTCAATTGTGTGGTGTGTGGTTGGAGTTGTCGGGGGTTTATTGTTGATAGAGGGTGTAGGGTGGATGATGTGATTATACTTGGGAAGGGATTGTGTTGTTTTGTATAGGCGTTTGCTCCTCCTGTTTGGTGGTTGCACATGACCATGGGTGCATTGTGATGTTGTGTTGGGGTGTGTGTTTCGAGGGTTGATGTGTTGTTGCTAATAGTGGCTGTACATTGGGGACTAGCTACTTCTGGATAGACCACTTGTGGGTGGGGTAAGGTGGGGTAGATTATAGTAGTATTCGGCTTACTGAATCTATGTTGGTTGGATGGTTTCTGTTGATTTGTCGGTAGAGCGTGGATGTTGCGGGTTGTGTATACAGTGGTGGGTAAGGGTGTATGTTGTCGAGGTGTGTGCTCACAGGGGTTATGCTTGGTGATTATGGGCACCTTACGGGGGTACGTGCGGACGTAGCCGTTGTGTCAGTATGTGTAACTATTTTGTAGGGTTCATATAGGTTGTATGCATTGGGTATGCATTGTAGCGTTGTGTTGGGGTGTATGGTGTGTTCTGTTGGTGTTGCTTGGTGGGTATGGGTTGCTTTCTGTATATGGGGTTTACGGTAGGTGTTTGTAGCTTGCATGGTTATCAGGTGGGATGATATTATTAACTGGGGTACTGTGTATATTTGCCTTGGGGTGGGCAGTTTAGCGCCAGTGGGCTGTTGTAGTGGGCATTGTTGCAGTGGGTGATTACTAGGGTTGTAGATGTCAGTAGGTGTTGGTAGGTTGTTAATTGAATGTGTAATTTGTATTTTAATATGTATAAGTGTGTATTATATAAAATGCCATAAACAAAGCAAGTTTACTACAAGTGAATTAGATTAATTTTGTATATTGTGATTACTTACATCCTATTATATTATTATACTGTCCCGTTTATATGTATGTTGTATACACTACGGGTGGTGTGGGATGGTTGGTGCCTGTGGTGGGTGGGGTTATTGGTGGTTACCGGATTTGCTGCGTTGTAGGGCTCGTATTTTGAGTTTCCAGGTATATGTCTATAGCAATATGTAATGGTGCATGACTCTTATATTGCATGTTGTTGGGGTGGATGTGGTTTGTAATATGTGTGTAGTTATGTGGCGGTTGTGGTGGGTGTATTCCCATGTGGTGGGTTGTGTGGTGTCGTTTCGGTGGGGTGCAAGAGTTTACTAGCTTGTGGGTTGGGATTGCGTGGGGTGTTGGATGGTGTACTCATTCCCATTGTAGCCTGATGTTTAGTGGCTGAGGTGTTGCGGTGGGGTGGGTTGTGGTGTGGAGACAGTGGGTGACATGACGTAGGGTTGCTGTTTTGTATGGGGGTGTGCAGGGGTAGGTTTGTCGTTTGTTGTGGGGGTGTTGCTGTTTAATGTGTTATATTAGTTTGTGGGATGTGCTGTTTAGGTGCTGGAAGCTGTACGCTGTGTGTTATGGTTTGCTGGATTGATGAACTTAGATTAAGGTGTTGGCGGTGGTTGGTGATGGGTATGGTATGGCTGTTCACACAATATGGTACATACGGTTCCGGGTATACGTGTATCCTATTGGGCCATAGGAGATGCGGTGTGCTGTTGGGCGTGCTGTTTGCACTTGTGTTGGCACTTGTTTCCGCAACTGGGTGTATGTTGTGGTGGTGTGGTTGGTGGTATGTGTTGTATAGTAGGCATTAGGCAACTCGTGGACTTGCTATTGTCACCGTTGAGTGGGGTTGTGTGAGATGCGTAGTGCTTCCATATGTGTATTGTCATAACTGGGGACTGGGGGTATGTTGTTATGATGCATGTTTCGGCGTAGGGGTGTATGCGGGTTGTATGGGTGTTAGATGTATATGCTGTGGAGTTGTATTTGGGTGTGCGGTTATCATGTGCCTGTCGGTAACGGTGTTGTTGCGATCTCCTCTAGTATGTGTTGTGGCGTGTAGGTGACACATCCTGTGGTTTCGTTTATCCTGTGTGGACCACATTGGATAGTGTAATAGTGTTTCTGGTGTATATGTGGAGGTCATCTATGTTGTGTAGTTTGTAGAACCACTGTGATATTATTAATTTATTATCTTCTGTGGATGCCTTTGCGGATAGGGGTTGTTTTGTATACCCCATGCCTTACTTGTTTGGTGGTACGTATATCTGGTTTGTATTGTATGGTGTTCGCGGGGTGTGCAGCGCCAGTAGTATCCGTGGGTGTGATACTTGTGCCACATTTGGTGCACGCACGATGTGGGATGTATTGTCTTAGATTTGTTTATGATGTATGGCACTATTTGTGTTGTATGTGTTGGGGTGTGCATTGGTGCGCAGGGTATCACGCATGGACGTATCTTTGCACTGTTGGTGGCACGCAGGTGGTGTGGTGTCTTTGTTGCAGGGGTAGGTGTTTTTCCTGGATCGTATGCGTTTGTTTGGCGCCATGTGCTCTTCGTTGTAGGTTAGCCGTATTTGAATTCTTGGTTTACTCTGTATGGGTGTCAGCGGGGTCAACTGGCAGGGTTATCCACGGGGTGACTTATATAGTATTGTCTTGTGGTGTGGAATGGTTGTGGGCGGACATTTCCTTGTCGGAGAGCCGTTTGCTTAAGGTTTGGTATGGTGGTGCCTTATACGTTGCTTCTGGGTTGTAGGGGTGTGGGGTTGTGTATACAATATCTGTGTATATTTGTTCATGAGGTATTGCTTTGTGCATCCAGGGGGTGGTGGGGTGGGTTGTGGAGGTTGTGGTGGTTACGGTTTGTGCATAGCCTTTGTTTGATGTGTAGGTGGTTGTGGTTGTGGTGGTCCATCTTTTTTGGCTGGGTGTGGGAGGGTGGGATTGCTGTTGTATGGGTTGATCTTGCTTGTATTCGTGGTGTTCCATGGTGGTTGTGTGAGGTGTTTTACGTGGCGTGTTTGCGAGTTGCTTGGGGTGTTGCGCATATCATACACTGGTTGTCGCCGTATCTTGAGGGGTATATGCTTGTACCGTAGGTTTCCGTGTATATTCTTTGCTGGTGGAATACTGTGGTAAGGTGTTGTATACATTGTGGCACCGGTAGGTGAGTCAGTGTTTTGTTGATATAGGTTGGTGCCGGGTGGGTATGTGTGGTTACGCTGACTGTTGTTTTAATTGTGTGGGGTGTTATGTTAGTGTTGTTACATGGTTTACCTAGTGCTGCGTGGATGCTGTGTTGCGTGGGGTGTTGGGTGGCTGCTATGTAGGGTGGTATTGTGCGTATATGTTGCTATACATTGTGCTAATTGCATAATATGTGTATAGGTTCAACCACTATAATTTAGCATGGTGGATAATGATTTGCATTGTAGTTGCTTATGTTGGATGTTACTAATCAATAGAATTGTTGCGTGGACTGTGATGATAATGTTCAGTGGTGTACATGTTTGCGACATACTGGCGGTAGTGGTATGGTTGCTTATTTTATACTGTCGGTTGGAGTTGTGTACTAGTTGTATGCGGGGTCAACCGATTGAGGTGGGGTCTGGGGGTCAAAAAGTGGGTTTTTGGGAGGGGCGTTCAACTTTTTGGGCCAAAGCGGACGCATCTCCCCCGTACAAAAAAGGGCCAAAAATAGGGGT
>JASANY010000674.1:0-18843 GCA_030849755.1 Trypanosoma avium
GGGGAAGGGGAAGGGGGAGGGGAGACATATATATTTATATATTTATACACATGTGGGAATAATATTTTTGTTTCAACTCTGTGTAAATCTAGTGTGTTGTATATTATTTTATATTTTGGTAATACACACTTGTGTTAAACATGAAGTTGGGTAAAAATAATAATAATATTTAATGTTATTATTTACAATTTTTTTTTTATTTTTGTAATAATGTTTTATTCTTAGTTCTTTATTTTTGTAATGTTTCTACAACTAGTGAGAAACGCTGCAAATCATTTTTATTTTCTTCTTGTATTTATTAACTTAAGAGCTTTTGTGATGATATTTTCCATAATTAATTATTCATCTATTTAGGAAGAGTTGAGTCTTTTATTTGATACATCTTTTGTCTTAAGCTGAGTATTTTCTATAATTAATTGCGGCATAGAAATATTACTAATATTAGTAACTGGAGAAGTAGAAGTAACACTCATAAGAGTTCACATGACTGTTTGTATTCTAAATGTATACTAAATCAAATAATAAAAAAAAAGAAAGCGGATGGAAAAAATAATATAATAATTAGAATATGTAAAATAAAGACATAAAGAAATTAATACAAAAAAATCCAATAAACAAAATCCTTTTTTAAAAGAATTTGCTATTTTTTTTTTTTTTTAAATCCATCATAAACAAAAAAATAACAACCCCAAGCTAAAAAAATTACTTTTTAGCATATTCTGAATATTTTTGTGACAAAAAAAACAAGTCTGTGAATATTAAAAAAAAAAAAAAAAACATATACTCTGATTAAGAAAACTAATAGTGAGGAAAAAAAAAAGAAGAGAGAGAAAAAGAACAAAAAAAAAAAAACATTACAGTACTTTCACAGTCCTTGTATTCTATCTCCCCTGACTCTCTTCAGAGTAATAAGGTTCATTTGTTCTTGGTGGTGTCGTGGGAGTATAACGTTCTCTTGTTGCAAGAGGTATAGGTGTAATTCCCATATTATTATAATTATAATTATTATAATAAATTTCTCTTGGCCACTGTTGTTGAGTTTGTTGATGTTGTTGTAATTGTTGATGGTGATGATAATGAGCAATTAATTGTTGTTGTTGTTGTTGAGCTATTAATTGTTGTTGTTGTTGTTGTTGTTGAGCTATTAATTGTTGTTGAAGCATCAATTGATGTTGTTGGTGATGATGTGCTATTAATTGTAATTTTTGTTGTTCTTGTAATTGTTGTTCTTGTTGAGCTCTAAAACGCATACTAGATCCAATTCCCATTTTAATAGATTCTCCACCTTGTGTTTGTAAATTACTATTTCCTAAATAAGAACTTAATCGTGCTGGTACAATTTCCATAATAATATCACTACCATTTGGTTCTGTTCTATTTCTTACTAATAATAATTCTTGTCTTTGTTGTTCCTCCTTCTTTTGTTTTTTTTCTTGTCGTAATTGGGATTGATAACATAACCAATCTAAAATATTATCACGTTTCCACATAAGAATTATACAAATTATAATACCAATTATAAAAAATATATTCATAATTAATACTGCATTTCTATTAACAGTTTTCACATATATGAATGGAGTTGATGAAGAAGAAGTTTCTCTTTTTCCTGAAATTTCAGCTTCATCTGATTCTTTTAATAATTCTTTCATTGATTTCATCCATGGTGGTAATTTTATTTCTTCAAGAAATTTACGTTGAGAAGCTTTATCAAATGTAGGTTCTGGTACTTTTCTAAGAGGAATAGGAATTGAATGAATCTTTTCTGTTCGTTTTGTTAATGTTATAATACACGATTGAATTTTTATATCAAATTTATTACGACGACCATTATAACGTTTTTTACAATCATTATCTGTAAAAGGTATACATTTATTTAAATTTTTAGAAAATTTAAAATCATCAATACATTTTATCATTTTACCATTAGTTTCTGAAGGAGATAAAATTTTTTCATAAGGTTGTTTAGCAAGATCAATATTCATATGTCCTTTATGTAAAATTGGTTCTGAAGATTTTATTAAAATATGTGTTTTATTAAATAAAAAACGAAATGGACTTTTTATAGGAGTTTTTAAACATTCTACATGTAAAATTATAGCAGAAGGATTTTGTAAAGAAAAAAAATTCATAATATTTTGTGGAATTAAAGTTTCAATAATTAAAGGTTTCCATTCATTTATTCCATTAATAGAATAATTAAAACTAAAACAATTTTCATTATTTTTTTCATTACATGCAATTAAAGTCCATATACTATTAGAAGGAGAAAAAGAAATAAATTCTATAAGAATTTTAATTTCATTGGTTAATGTATATTGAGCTTCAATATGATTAACACGTCCATATGGGAAATTAGGAGTAATAAAATTTAATAATGGTAATTTTTTAGGAAAATTATAAATTATAGACCAATTATTAGAAGGTGACATATTACATCTAATACTTAATTCATTTAAAGTATTATTTGGACCCATAACAATATCATTTATCCATATACAATTAGGAACCATATTCGTAAAAGGAAGAACACGTTCATAATATGAAAATTGATTTGTATTATTCCTATCAACTGCAGTATAATAACCCAATGGTGAATTACCACAAATTCCTCTATCAATTCTATAATTTGATTCAGTATAACCAATACAACGAGCCATTTCACATAATGTGACAAAAATTGGTTGAGTACTATAAGTATTATCAGTAAGATTCAATCCTGATCGACATAATGCAAAACTTGATCTTGGTATAATTGCTTCTAACGGTATAGTTTTAACAAATACTTGCAATTCATTCTTAATACAATTTCTAGATTCATTTATTTCCCCTATATCAACATCACAAATTGTAGAAAAATTTTCATCTCCAATTAAAACATTTCCTTGATATTTAAAAGTCAAAGAAGGGTTACCATATACTACTGAAGAATTTGTACATTGATATGATGGAACTGGACTTTGAATTAATGCATAACGAATATAACTTCCATTATTTAATGGGCAACATGCTAATTGTGATATACAAAGTGAATCATCACTTATTTCTCCTTCAATTATAGTTGCTTGTTCTGACATAGAATATCTTGTTTTAACAGGAATTTCACCTGTTGGATATGTAAATTTAGTTTCTTCCTTTATAAAAGAAATATCAATACGTTTATTTGCTTTCCATTCATGACCATATTGATCTAAAAATATAGGATATATTTCTGTATTATATTTTAATATCATATCATAACCTGGATTTGGAACATTAAAAACCATTTTTATCATTCCTTCTATAAAAGGATTTATTGTACTTCGTGTAAAGAAACTTTCATTAAGTATAATATTTAATTCTACAGGCATTATTTGAGAATTATTATTATTATTTTCATTTGTAGGTGTTGTGAGAATTATTGGAGTTGTGAAAGGTGGTGAAGGCATTGCTAAACTAACATAATTAAAAAAAAATAGAAAATAAACTATTATAATTAATAGAAAATAATTTTTTTTGTAATACATCAATTTATTAATGATATTAAATTTTACCATTATAATAAAAACTGTATTTGTGTGTGTATGTATGTGTAAGAAAGAAAGAAGGAGGAAAAAAAAAAGTCTATTCAAAAGTGAATTAATACACTCTTATTACTATATATATAAAAAAAAAAAGAAAAAAAAAAATGAAGAGATAAATAATTATAAAGTAATTTTCAATTTAATTCTTTTCCATCATCAATTTCCCAATCCTATCCAAAAAAAAAATTAACAATAATAATAATAATAATAATAATGAAAACAATAATAATAATAATAATACCCTACCACTACCCCCAAATATCATTTATCGATAATAAACTTTAAATTAAAAATAAAAAAAATAAATAAATAAATCTACATCACCACCACTAATCATTATTATCTTTATTTACTATTATATTATTATTATTATTATTTCTAGCATGCATGGGTGGTGCATACCGTGGCGGGCGTTGAAATGCTGGTGTTGGTAACTCCCCAGATCTCAATTGTGCCTCCAGCGGGGCCCCACCATACCCATGCTGAAACAATCTATTATTTCTAAATATATTTTTTGAATTAAAATTAAAAGAAGCCGCGTGGTGCCCATCACTATCGGCGTAGCCCCCCCAGCTCTCATCGTAGCACGTGCAAATTGAGCAATTAAACAAAAACTTCGCATTGATATTCCAAGTTTTCTCGGCTCACTCCAGTCGACTGGAAATGGATTAAGTCCTGACTCCCCAATACGTTCCATTGAAATTGGATAATCTTGATCGACTAAAACATCATACACAGCATTCACACCACATAAATGTGATAGTATACAACACCCAGGTTCTATTCTTAAAATTTACCAAGGAACTTTTCTTATAGCTTTACTCGCCATTTCCCCCGCCCTTCTCCCATGACTCGTGTCTTGAATCATTAAAGTTCTTTTTCCTGCAAACGACATGACATCCGCCAATGGTGGGGCTTCCCTTAACATTTCAATAGGCTCAACATTTAACGCCCGCTGCTGCCTTGCCCCCGCCTCGTCAGACGCTGCGGCGCCAGTGATAGATATCATCGCTAACTTATTTGTGCGATGGGCGCCGTAGCCCATTAATACTCCATGCGTGCTGGAGATAAAGTCCCCACCACACGCCGCCCCACCTTTTATATCTTGTAAAATATGATTAAAATCCCCCAGTAGCACCACAGGCGCGTAAATAGCGCAGGGTTTCACTTATTTCAGAACTGCGGTGTTCGCGGCTGTACTTGGGCATTGGTAGGATAACATCATAGTGTTGAAATAAGATATCGGCGGTAAATAAACATTCATAATAAGGGCAGGCTCGCATTTCATGAATTTGCTCAACAAGTTGAGTTTGTTTTAACGCTAGGAAGAGATCTTTAATTTGGCGAATAAATAATTCGGTATCAATTTCTTCTCCACTAGGAGTATGGGTTGGAATTGTATGTTGTGGTGGAATACGATATAGCGCATTGACATACTTTCTAACAGGAGTCACTAATGAAATACGATATAGTGGTTGATGTCTTGAAGTTAAATTAACATTAACGAAACTAGCTATGATAGATAAACGCATATTCTACAAAAAAAAAAAAAAATTAATAATAATAATAATAAAAAATATATATTATTAACATTAATTATTATTTCTTTTTTATTTTGTTTATTATTTTTTCTTCCAGTTCAACAAATTTAAGCACAAGGGAATAATTTAAACAGAAAAAACAACAACAAAAATAAGAAGACTAATATTCCTCTCTCCACGCAAGAAAAAATAATAAATGATAAATAATAAAATTACAATATTTTACTCTTTCTCACTCTTCTCCTCCCAATTCTTTTTTTTTTTTAGTAATATGTTTTAATGTTTTCCTTCTTCTCCTTCTCCATTACCCTTTTCTACTACTTTTACTGGTATTTGCTTTTTCCCGTGTTTTCTTCTTCGCCTCGTCCCAATTACACTATCTATTTGTTCTTTATCATCTGGGTGAAAGTTTGTTAAAACAATTTTCCCTCTCGTGTGTCCACTCGCAATAATATCCAGCGCCGTATCAGCCCGCTCAATCGGCACAGTTTCTATTTCTAATCGAAATATATTATTTTTATATAATAATAACACCGCCTCAATCACTCGCTTTAAATTCCCTCGCGTTAATTCATGTGAATATAATCCTCCTAAAAACACATAACTTAATGAAAGTTGCCGGCGAAAGAAAATATCACTAGAATTTGGAATATGTGAAGGGAGAACACAAATAGAACCCCCAAAGCGTAAAGCATCTGAATGATAAGTTGCAAGTGAAGCATCAGCAATTTCAAGAACATAATCCACACCAAATCCTTGCGTATATCTAAGACACTCCCCCACTACATCTACTGCAGTGTAATCAAATACAAAATCCGCGCCTAATTCTTTTACATAATTTATATTTCGTGTAGAACATGAGGCAAGCACAGATAATCCAGCGTGTTTTGCAAGTTGAATAGCAGCAGAGCCAACACCACCAGAGGCGCCGCTAATTAAAATACTTCGACCTGATTCCACTGAGAGTTTATCAAATAATGCAACATATGCAGTTCCTACTGCACAAGGCATCGCGGCTGCTTCTACGAAATCAATTATATCTTCTTCTTCTTCTTCATTTTCTTTATTATTATTATTATTATTATTATTATTTATAATAGATGATGGAATTTTACCAACGGCATCTGCATGCACCACAGCATATTGACTGAATGAACCTCCAATTGCTTTTGTAATATCTGCAAGAAACGCCACACGATCTCCAACTTTTAAATTATATTTATTTTGTTGCGTTAAATCTTCTTTACTCCAACCGACACTTTCGATAATTCCAGCCCCATCTACACCCATAACATATGGAAAAGGAAATTCTAGTGCAGGGTGCCGTGAAGTTGCCCCACCTCTACCTCCACTCATAATAATATTATTATTATTATTATTATTATTATTATTATTTCCACTTCGTCCAAATATAGTATTATAATGCCCAAATGAAACTCGTTTTACATCTACAGGATTTACAGAGGCGGCGTAAACTTTTATTCGAACTTCATTAGGCCCAGGTGCTGGAACTTGAATTTCATTATTACAATTAATAGCGGATGAAGACCAGGCACGAACACACTTTGGGACTATCCAACCTTCACAACATAATATTTGTTCTTCAGAATTATTATTATTAAAGTTATTATTATTATTATTTGTGTGGGGGCCTCCACTTTTTTCACTACGAGCCTGTGAAGCACTTGCTCCCATTAAAATATATTTATATATATGTGCTTGTTTAAACCAAAAACTATTATTCCGAAAAAGTAAAGTAAAAAAAAAAAAAAATAATAATAATAAAAGTATATAAAACTAACACATATAAAAAAAAAAGAAAAAAAAAACCAATAATAAGAATAATTATGAAAGTGTAAATTATTACTATTATTATTTTTCCGTCATTGATTTATATCAATAAAGCAACTTTCAATTAATGTATGCTTGTATGCATTCAATGAATTTTTCTCTCTTCTTCATTCATTTATTTATCAAATATTTTTTTTTTCGTTTATTTCCTCCTTCCTCAAACCCCCCAAAAAATCGTTCAACAAAATTCAAAAAAAAAAAAAAAAAACTATAACACCAGCAATACCAACAACAACGACATCCAAAAACAATAAAATATATAAAAAGAAAAAAAAGAAAAATAATAATGAAAAAAGAAATAAATTTAAATAATTATTATTCACCTTCAACTTCTGCACTAGATGAACGCGGTCTCTTACAGGCTAGTGCTACCAATGTTAATTCCTCTTCTTCATCCTCATCCTCATCATTATTTTCAACTTCTTCATCTTCACAATTATTATTATTATTATTAATTTTATTCTGATTATTATTATTATTACTTGACTTTGGCCGTGTTTTCTTACTAAAAAGTCTTTCATCTGTTGCAGACCATGGTTCAGGACGTCGTATCATAACATTATGTTGACGATCATAATAACGACGAATTGTTCGTAAAATTTCTGCTCGTGTTACCCCAATACATTGTTGTTGTTGTTGTAATAAATCCACAATTGTTTTTGGATACACTCTAGCATTCGCTGCAATTATATTATGTACAACTTCAAGTTCTTCAGGAAACATTTCTCGACGATTTCTTAGAGCTGCTGCAATAAGTCGTTGCTGTTGCTCTTGCTCATCTATTATCATTTGTGTTGTATTATCATTTACCCCAATATTATTATTACTACTATTTCCAACCCCAGTTACATTTGAAGATGCTGAAAATAATATAGGCGCTACACTTTTAATCTCTTGTTCTAATAATATTGTAAAACTATTCCCATCAAGAGAAGAAGAAATTCTTTCAAGTCTATCATATTCACGTAATGGATGTTCTAATATTGCAATTCCAGTAAAAGGCCCACTAAACGCTGGAACTAACTTATCTTTATGTCGAAGTCGATTTATGCGTCGCTGCCGTGCCTCCACCATTTTTCGTTGTAATTCAACATCTGAATCATTATTATCCTCATCATCATTATCTTCATTATTATCATTAATAAAATCATCATCTATAAAACTAAGCGATGAATCTGTATTATTATTTTCATCATCATCATCATCATCATCATCACTTGCACTACTAGCCCCAAGATCCTCATCTCCTTCAATAATATCCCAATCATCTCCTGAATCATAATCATAATCTAAATTTGATATTTGTGGCATTTCACTTCCAAGTTCAAATCGTGCAAGTTTTAATAATTCTTCTTTATTTAAAGAATCTTGACTATTATAAGTTCCAAAGTAAGGTGGCCGGGATTGACAAGGATCATAGCCAATAGCATAAAATCCACAAAATATAACTTCATTATTAAATCCAGCTCTAGAAGCTGAAAGACGAACATGAAATCGACAGGGACATTGAAGTTCTAATAATGTTGAATTTTGTTTTGGCTGCTCTATTAATTGTTGTTGAGAATTATTATGAGACGTATCTATAGATAATTTATTTGTCATAGTTTCTATCATATTTGTAAAGGAAGAAAAAGATTTATTAAATTCCTCATGTAATTCTACATCTTGTATTTCCTCATGTTCTCCACAACACATTACAGGTGAATGCATTAATGAAGAAGAATTATCATCCAGTGCAATTGAATGTCGATGTTCTTTTATATTTTCTTCAAATTCTTCATTTAATGAGTGATTTAGTGGAGGTGGAGGAGGAAATGTAGAAGTTTCATCTTTATCATGATTCCAAAATTGTAAAGCTAATGGAACCACACGTTTATCTTGAACAAAAGGAGTAAAAAGTTTATTTTTATCACATGCTGCTATGGGTAATTTTTTAACAGCACTTATAAATCCAAAACTTGCTAAACTGCGAGCAGCAATAGCTGGTTGTTGGGGGGAATTTCCACTTTTATTATTATTAGAAGAAGATATATTTTTCTTTTCTTTTCGTGATGGGGTTTTATTAACTTCAACTGATTTTTGTTGTTTTTGTTGTAGTTTTTCAATATTTTCATTTTCTACGGCAATAACACTCGTTTCATCAGATTTCACGGATTCTGAATTAACGGATTTATTTTCTTTATTATAATTATTATTCTTTTTTTGTTTTTTTCCTAATGCTTTTTGACGCATTTGCATTAGAATAGCTAATGGGGTATCATCTTCATCTAAATAATTATATTTATTACTTTTTTCTTTATTTTCTTCCTCTTCACTACTATCATTATGAATAATATTTTCTGTTCCAGAAGAATTCACCGCTTGACGTAATGCAAGAGCAATAGCAGAACTAATTGAATCATTTTCTCTTCTATTTTCTTTATTATTATCATTATTATTATTATTATTATTATTATTATTTTGTTGATTAGTTGCCTTGTAGCGTTGTAGAAGTTGTACAGCTTGTTCTATTTGTCCTGGTTCCATACCACGCAGAATCTGAGAGAGTTCATCCATATTTAATTTAATTTTTTTTTTTTTCTTTATGTAAAAATAATTATATATATATAATTTTTTTATATGTATGCTGTTCGTCCTAAACGTTTTATTATTATTATTATTATTATTATAAGAATTGTTTTTCTATGTTTTTTTTTTTCGTTCTTTTTTCAAATGAACCTCTCCCCTATTATATCTATGAAATACTAAAAAAAAAAAAAAATGATAGAAAGAAACAAAGAAATAATAAAAAAAATAAATTAAGTATATATATATATATATATGATTTCTGGAATAGGAAGAATAATAGTGTTATAATAATAATAATAATAAAAACAACACAAAAAACATTTTACATTTACATATATAAAGACAAAAATATAATTTCAACAATTCAAGTGTAATTTATTATTTGCACTAATTCGAACACAAATAATTTTAAACACACTCATATAAAAATTAGAAATTATCTCTTTTTCATTTCTATTTTTTATTTATTCACTTTTTTTTCTCACTCTATTAAGATTGAGAAG
This sequence comes from Trypanosoma avium, assembly GCA_030849755.1. Lineage (NCBI taxonomy): Eukaryota > Euglenozoa > Kinetoplastea > Trypanosomatida > Trypanosomatidae > Trypanosoma > Trypanosoma avium. The sequence continues at coordinate 10,027 of JASANY010000674.1, forward strand.
TAAAGAAATAAATTAACAAAAAATACTGTATTTTTTTCTTTTTTTCTTTTACATCAAATTCAGCAAATGATAGTTACAATAATTCAGACCAGCACCACTATCATTATTCCAGAGTAATAAATAATAATAATAATAATAATAATAATAATAATAAAGCATATTTACAACATCTACAAAATAATTAAAAAAAAAAAAAATCATCAACAACAACAACAAACGTCCTCTAAATACACAGTCCCCCACCCCCTCAAAAAAAAAAAAAAAAAAGAAATAGAAAAAACAAGGGGGAGAACTAATTCAAATGGGGAAACTACACATAATAATAATAATAATAATAATAATAATAATAAATAATAAAATAATAATAAATAATTTTCACTTTCTTTCTCTCTCTCTTTCTCTAAATTCCATAAAGTGTTGCCAACGCATAGGCATCCTCACTCATCGTCTCGTGTGCGGAGTCGCACACAAAAAATAAAAATTCTTCAAATTCTTCAGGCGTCATTGCTGGTTCTGTATTCTTCATTGCAGCTGCTGAAGTTTCTAATACTTTTCTTAAATCTTCAGATTCAATAAATCGTAATCCATCTTTTGCAACTTGCCTCTTTGAGGCTGCCCAGAGAATATCAAATACACTATCGACTTTATCAGGATTTATAAATTCAATAACAGAAGACATAAATTTTGAAGTACTTTCCTCTGCAGCAGCTAATGTTGCAGCTTTACTATCATTTATCTTTTGTGGGTCATATACGAGTAATCCAGTTTGTAATATTTCTAAAGCTAAAGCTTCTAATTTACTTCGATCTGCCATTAATTCTTCTTTTTGATTTTGATATGTTTGCTGGTGTTCTTCTCCTTTATTATTATTAATATTATGTATTTGAATTTCTTCAGCTTTTAATTGTTGTGGTTGTTGCCCATTTCCTTCACCATCCCCACCACCACCACCACCCCCATTATTAATATTATTAATATTAATATTATTATTATTATTTCCAACTTGTTTTGAATCTGCTAACACCAACCACGCAATTTGTCGCATTTGCTGCGCTGTTGGATTCATTCCTAACGCTCGCATTACTTGTGGTACAATTTGCATTGGAATTTGTGTTTTAATTTTTGTAATTAACTCCCGCTCGCGTTTTATTAATATCGCTGGCTCTAATGGAGGCTCTGCTAGCGTAAAAGCTTTAATCGCTAAATCAATTTTATTTAAATATGTGCGTGTTAACTTATCTCTGGAGGATTTAGGAATATAATGCATGGAATCTAATAATTGACGAAAATTAATATCCGGGTCAATGTTTTGAACTGCAGGCTTCTTCTTTTTACGAGACTTGGATTTACTCTTGGGAGGCATTATTATTAATTAATTTATTTATTTATTATTATGATTTTTTTTTTTTTGTTTTTATTATCTAGGGTACACCTTGTTTATTTATTTTCTTTCTTTTATTATGTATATAAAAACGATACACACAACTGAGACAGATAGAATTAAAAAAAAAAAAATCACACATTAAATAATAACAACAACAAAGAAAAAATGAATAAAAAATGAATAAAAAACAAAAACCTCTCCAAAAAATTTATATTAAATATTGAGAAAACGAAAGAAGGAAATATCACTATCACTCCTTCCTACTACCTCAACCAAACAAATATTAAAGAAAAAATAATTAAGGCAACGAAGCAAATAATGATAAGTTCATGCGCATGCTGTAAAAAAAAAAAGCATATTACACATGAAAAAATATATATAAATACAGAAAAAAAGAAAAAAAAAAGGGAAACGCCTAAACAAAAAGAAATCAGCCTAGCAGAGATGTTTTTCATTCCAAACAAACAAACAAAAATTCCCATTTTTAAAATTTTCAATGTATTTTTTTACCACTCTTCTTCTTCTTCTTCCTCTTTGTATATTTTTTTTTTTGTATTTCTCCACCCTCCAAACGCTAATTTCATTTTCTCTGTAACAAATATATATGTATATAATATAAATAATAATAATAATAATAACTCATTCTATTTATACTTTCTTATCTCCTATACTCTTCCAACATCTCGCGAGTAATATTATCTAATTGCTCACCTTATTATTATTATTATTATTATTATTATTATTATTATTATTATTATTATTTTCAGTTAATATTTTCCACACACGCCCAAATGTTTTCGTTACTTTCTTCATAGCCATTTCAAAATATGTTACAGTACGTTCAAGACGAACAAATTGTACGGAATCCCGCAGTAATGCCGTAGTCCCATACGTTTCTCTTAACTTTGAAGCAAGAAAATATAATTCACTATCTTCTAATAAAGCTACTAAATATGGGGCGGCTTCTGCAAATATATTAAAATCTGGTGTTAACTTTCTTCCAAGTCCTTCTCCTACAATAACGGTAAGAACTAAAGAAGCAAAATTTCCATCAATGGTGGCCTCATTCTCTCGTAATGTATTCATAATTTTTGCTAAAACAGGGGCAATACGAATTGTACTTAATTTAAATCCTTCTGTACTTCCTGGTGCTACAAGACTAAATATATCTCGCATATCTGCTCGAAATTTCTCTCTATCTACAGCTTTTCTCTTTTTATTTTTATTATTATTATTAGTTTCAGGCATACGATCTATCATGAGATCTGCGCCAAGTGCTCCATCCCCGCAGGCAACGGCTGCAAATAATGAAATAAAATTATTTCGTTCTTCTTTAGAAAGTGTTGTAGTGAGACCAGCATCTAATACAATTAACTCATGACGTAATTTTATTTTTCCATCCGGGTAATGTGAATTATTATTATTATTATGTTTATAAGAAGAAGAAATATAATATCGAGGGGCATTAGGGTTTGTGCGGAGTAATATATTCCCTGGATGCAAATCTGAATGCACAAAGTTATCTTCAAATAACATTTTAAGAAACATATGACAACCCCGCTCCGCAACATCGCGATAGTTTTCACAACTTTGTATTTCTTGCAAAGGTTGACCCTCTTCAAACGTTTCTATTAATACATCTGCTGTACAAAGTGAGGGAATTGGTTTAGGAAAAATAACACCAGGAAAATCACGAAAATTATACGCAAATTGTAGTAAATTATCACATTCTTGTCGAAGATTTAATTGTGAACGAATAAGAGATGAAAACTCACGCAGGCTTGTTTGTAAATCAAAATAAGCTGTACTAGGAACTAAGAAAGTTAAAATATTTACAACCCAACGCATTGCTGTAACATCGGCAGAAATATATTCACGAATATAAGGATGAGTTACTTTAATTGCTAATTCTGTACCAGCAGGAATACCATCAATTTCCTCACGTAATACGGCTCTATGAATTTGGGCAATACTTCCACTATTAACAGGTACAGTTTCAATTTCTTGCAGATAATATAATGCGTTTAGTTTAGGTTTTTGAGTTAAACTTGATCCGTTTTTAACCCTATTATTATTATTATTATTATTATTAACATTTTCTGATACAGATTCTTTTTCTACTTCTATTACATTATCTTTTTTTTTAACATCTACTTCACTCCCTGTTATATTTTCACGAAATGTTCGACGTAATATTTTTTCTGTATGACTCCAACTATGCGAAGTTGTATCATCATATAATTTCTCTAATGCAGCACATAATGCTGGAGGAAAAAAATCAGGTCGAGTTGCCATCCATTGCCCAAATTTAATATAACTTGGTCCCATATTTGTTAAAGCATCTCGAACTTTTTCAAATAATATATTTTCCCCACATGTATGTAATCCATAGGTGAGAAACGCATACCATAGTACTGGGACAACGTGAAAGGCAAGTAATATCATTCGAAATACAACAAAACCATAGAAAACGATATGAGATAATTTATACGGTGAATCCCCATGTAGAAATGATAACATTTCATTATTATTATTATTATTATTACCAGCTATAAATTGAGGTGTACGACGAACTGGGGGAAGCATATGTGAGAGTTGGGCAAGGCGTTGTTGTTGAGGAAGCCAAATATAACGATAATATAAAAAAACACCACCACCCCCAGTAGTTCCTATACATAAAGTTCCAATTCCTAAAAGTTGCCAGAAACTTCTTCGTGTTGCAGAAGACTGTACACGAGATACTGAGGACATGTTTTATTATTATTATTATTATTATTATTATTATTATTATTGTTAAAACTAAATATATAAATATAAATATAAATATATAAATGCTTTATTATTCCTGATTTGGTTTAGCAGCTGAAGTTCTTACTACAGCGCCAATATATATATATATATATATATTTATATATATATATTTATATATTACAGAGACTAAATAAAAAAGTATAAAAAATTATTAAAGAGAATAGAATGAAATAAATATATATATATATATATAAATTATTCTTCTCTTCCATATAGAGTGTTAATCCATACCAGAGAAAAAAATATCAATAAAGCATATATATCAAGAAAAAGTTCCATTGCAAAAAAAAAAATTATAATTTAAATGCCCCTCTTACTAGAAAGAAAAAAGGCTTTTATACACTGATAGAAGTAAAACAACAACCACAAACAGATGAACAAGTTTACAAGTTTTACTCTTGTAAATTTAATTATTATTATTATTTTTAAAAATTTTAGCAAGATATCATCGTCAATTGGTAGCTAAGCAAAATTATCTTGCTCGTACTAAAGACATTAAAAAAAAGAAACATACTAGTACATCTATAGAACAATTATCATTTACACTAATACTATCTATAAAGATTTAGAGAACAAAAAGAAAGAAAGAAAACATAATATTAACACAAGTTTATTTTAAAGCAGACAAAACAAACTAGCTACTACAGTCTCATATAAATCTTTGTAAATATATAGAATAAATAAATAAAAAAAAGAGGAAAAAAAAATCCCATTCTAAAAAGTAGGATAATTAAAAATAAGTAAAAAAATTTTTCTTTCTCGAATTAATATTATTTTTCTTTCTTTTCTACTCTTTCGACCCTAAAAATAATGAGTTCCGCACAAACACGCAAATATAAAAAAAAAAAACTGAAATAAAAGCAAAAAAAAAAAAGAGGGGAAAAAATTTATTTACATATATATTTAAAAAACATTGCGCACTTAGGAAAAAAAACGTTTTTTTTTTTTTTTTTNTTTTTTAACTCCAAATAAGAGAATAGATGTAAGGCTAAAATATTATAAACTCACACACTTCATTTTTGTTAACATCTTTTTTTTTTAAATTCATTTATTTCCAAAATAAATATTACTATGTCTACCAAGAAGGAGATCATAGCACACAAACCATTTCACATTTTTTTAAAAAACTTTATTATAATTATTTTTAATTGTATAGAAGCTTTTTTTTTTTTTTCACTGTATTTCTGCAGAAACATAATTTCTTGCCCCCCCCCCCCCCCCTGTCCTCTTTCCTTTTCAATTTAAAAAATATACATATATATATATATATATATATCAAAATAAAAACAAAGAGACAAGAAGACCCCACACACAAAAGACAAATAAGAATGATAAATTACTATTAATACTCAGAGAGGCCGCACTATCCCGACGCACAACCCCTTGTGAGCTGCCATCAAAAGTAATACCACACACTTGTGAATATTTAGGACACAAAATTCGCCCAGAAGTAAAAGAATTTGAAGTTGTTGCAGGTGTGAGGGCCCCAGCCTCAGGACATGGGTGCCACTCATTATCTCCAGCATAACGTACACTTAGAGTTCCAGCATTATTATCACAATTTACTTCCACACACACACCACCAACTTCTGATGATAAAGAAGAACTTTCAGAGGAATCTTTTATAATAAGTGAATCCCCACCCAGGCACCATTTTCCTTCGCCACAGAGTTGTTCAACAAATGGTACATTGCCTCCACCATCTTCAGGAGTTCGACGAGGGGAATAAATAGGACAGTAATCATTTAACATATCACTATTCCCACCAATTTGAGGATTTATAAAGTATTGATATTGTTCTGGAAGATTATCTGTATAATTCTTTATTCGACACTCACCAAGAGCAAGACGATCAGATGTGCATTGACGTTTGGTTTTAGAAGTATCATTACAAAACATTTTAGGAAAGTCGGTGATTCCGTTATTCATACATTTTTCATTCAAAAATTTACACCCAACATTACGACCCCATTCCATAGGTTCCTCCATTCCCCAATTTGCTTTATAAAATTTTAAATCTTCAAATGCTGCCATTGTCAGGGCTGTATAATAACCAGCACCAACAAGTCCTGCCATTAATTCATCTTTTGCGTTTCGTCGCTCCCAGTGATATAATGCAGTTCCTGTTGGCCCATCATCTTCTAATTCCATTCCAATTATATCATTACACCCATAATGCTCTTTTGTCTTTTCAATAACTTTACTTGACGACATCACAGAAACATTTGCTTTACCTCGTAATTTTGATATTACCGTTACCATTTCAATTTTTTTAAATACTTCTGGTCCAAATCCAAGTGCATGGGCTATTTCATGAGCTGTCACACGCGTCATTTGTAAAGGTGAAATAGATTTATCTGGAGCAAAATACATAGCACCAATGATTGGACGATAATCATCCAAAGACGCACAACTCGAAGCCCAGGCAACAACAAAAGTATTATTTGATGGGCCAGCCGCAGCATATAACACCATATCATATCCAGAAACACCCGGATTACGATGAGTTCCAGGAATTGTAAAGTGATAACAATCCTGAGTCGGTGGAAATTCTGGAATTTCAAGAGTTCCATCAAACGGCTGCACGAGAAGACGATCGGTATGAAGTTTAACACCACGAGAAATAGTCTGCTCCAGAAATATTTTCTTTTCTGGAGTAAGGATATCTTTTTCTTTACATGCGATATTAGCACCCTCAAAGTTTGGGCGAACCTGACCCACTGCTGTACAATATCTTAATACATTTGTTAAATCTTCTTTAGAGACAAGAATTCGAATTGGGGCCCATTCATCATTTGAGGAGGAGGAGGAGGAGGCGATATATGTCTGCCAGGCCCCTTGACCTTTTTTTGGTATTTCCCGCAAAAGAAAAACAAGAGAGTGGCCACTTTTCATCATTTTCTTTCTTCTTTCAACGGACCCACATGAATAACCTGTAAAGGCCAAACAATCAGTAGTAACACTCCATAATAAAAATAAGAGTAGAAGGAAATGATAATATTGCCAATGCATTTCTTGTTTTTTTTTTTCTTTTCTTTTTGTTTGTTGTTAGAGTAGTTAGTGGATGTAAATAAAAAGTAGCGAAAACTCCAGTAAGCAAAAAAAAAAAAAAATAAAAAAAAGAAAGGAAGAGGAAGGAAATTTCAATGAACACCAAAATATAAAAAAAATTAAAAAGAAGTGATGACCTCTTTTTTGGTGGGGTGAAACAATATGCAACAAAAAAAAAAAATGCAAATAAACAAGAAAGAAATTACTATTAAGAAATCATATAACAAACTCCTCCACTCACAGAGTAAATGAAATATATATATATATATATAATAAGCCAAACCAAGAAAAAAGAAAATCATATTTCTATTATTTATATTAATTATTTCACTTATGGGGATAAAAGTCCACATCACCCGTCAAAAAATAAAAAAAAAAGCACGAAGCAAGTGTGGTTTTTCACCAAAAATCAGAAAAAAAAACAAATAGCTTAAAGGTTAAAAAAAATAAAATAAATAAGGGTCCCATTATGAGAATACGTTTAGAAAGAAATAAGGAAGAAAGAATAAACTGTGTATGTGTAATTTTTCCAAATTGAAACATAGCAAAAAGAGGGATAAAATATTTAATTCGGGATTTTATGTATATTCTATTAGGCACAAAATACTAAGGATAATAACCCATAAAGGATCCCTCTATTATCCTTTCTGCACAAAATGTGTGACCTCAGCTAATCCTTAACGAGGCACCACTAGAACTCCAGCAATCACAGTAGTGACAAGTGTAAGTGGAATTAAAATAATAAAATGTGTTCACACTGACATCATTTCCAGACACAGAGATGGGAAGTTAATGAGCTAAATTTGAATTAACAGGTATATTGTGTGCAGAAGATATCAAACAACAAGAAAAAGTTATTATTTCCATCTCCGGTATTAAATTCACTGTTCATAGATTTAGTGCCTTGCTTATTTACTTTTGGTAAGTTTAAAGTACCACTAACAGTAGGAACTGAGTTACGAAGCTCAATACCATTTTTATTTACACTCTCAGTGTTAGATCTATTAATCTCAGCTAAACTTGGTGTAGGAATAGGTAAGAGAGTTGGAATAACAAGACTACCCCCATTGGAGGCAACAGTACACACTTCATTGTATTTAGGACACTTTATTTTACCACTGACGAATTGAGCAGGTGTGGGAGTGATAGTTTCTCCTTCTGGGCAGTTCAAAAATTCATCACCAGCATCATACTTAACTTGTACTTTGCCCTCATTACATAATACTTCTGCACACACACCACCAGTTTCCCAATCTCGGTTACTTGCTTTGTCTTTTAGAATAAGGGATTCCGTATCAAGACACCATGAATTTTTACCTGAAAGTACACCATCATAATGGCTTCGTGAACGTCTGCATGGAATTTCTCCTATTGCAGTTATAATAGGACAGTACTCTGTGCCTTCACCACTACTACCACCGTATATAGATGCTTCAAAGTACTGGTAGTATTCAGGAAGTTCGTAAGCAAAATTTTGAGCATGACAATTACCCATATACAAGCGATCAGAGGTACAATGATAATAAATGTCCTTTGGTTCACAGAACATCTCAGGGTAGTTAGATTTACCA
>JASANY010000675.1:2738-18898 GCA_030849755.1 Trypanosoma avium
TTTTTTTTTTTTTTTTTTGGGAAACGTATTATATAAAAGGTGTTTTTTTCTTTTTTCTTTTCTTTTCTTTTCTTTTCTTTATATACACGAGATGCTATGGAATAATTAATAAAGTCAAATAATATAAATAAAGAAATAAATATATGTATAATAATCAATGAAAAATCTATAAAATAAATAAATAAAATATATAATTTATTGTTGTTGTTGTTTTTTTTTTTTTCAAGTGATTTTGGTTTGTTGAAATAATTGGGGCTCTTTTTCTTCTATTATTATTATTATTATTATTATTATTATTATTAACATTATTAGGTGAATCCTATAACCTCAGCTCAAATGTTTTTGTTTTGTTTTTTGCTTTATGCATTAATTACATTTTTTTTTTTTTTTCTGGCAGGGGTTTTGCTCAATACTAGTATATGAGTCACTCTTGCCTTTAGATTTCTCACATATTTTTCTATTTTATTTATTTATATTTATTTATATTTATTCTTTTATTATGTGCGTGTTTTTGTTTTTTGTTTTTTTTCTTTTTTTTCATTACAACTTTCTACACTCATGCCTCTCTCTTTCTCTTGTTTTCCTATACACTTTCTGTGTAACAAATTATATTTATAATATATTTATTTATTTATATATATATATATATATATATTATATACTTCTCTACTTATATTTCTCTTACTATTACTTATATAATAAGAGTGATTATTTATTACTTTAATTTTATATAAATTTAAAATTTTCTATTTTTTTTTTTTTCTTTTTACTCATATTTTTATTATTATTATTATTATTATTTCTATAGGGCACAAGAAGAATAATAACAAAAACCAAAAAATAATAATAATAAGGAAGAAAAATAAATAATATTTCAACAGAAATATAATATTTAAAAAAGAGGAACTCTGTAAAGTCACTGGAACAAGACAAAACAGTTTTTTTCTTTTTTTTATTTATTTATTTATTTATTTATTATTTATAATAATAATTATTATTATTATTTATTACTTAACTAATTATATTTCCCTACAATGCGTGCCTACCACTTATTTCTCCCACTTGCTATTATATTTCTCTCCTGTTCTGTTATATTTTTAATTGTTGTTATTATAATTTCCTACCGCCGCCGCCAATCATTACGTTTACGTTTACAACAAATACAATTAATAGAAGAAGAAGAACGACGTCGGCGACGAGTAGCTCATCAAATGCATTGTTATAATTATAATTTTAATAATAATAATAATAATAATAATAATAATAATAATAGGTTGAACGCATATATTAGACGATTTAATAGTCGACAAGTACAACATTCAACACATGTTAGAGTATTTGGACTGATGAATGCTTATTATGCTATTCCACTTGATATTACTGATAATAATAATAATAATAATAATTTTAATAATAATAATAATTATAATGTTTTAAATGGTCCTCCTATCCGTACTATTACTAGTATAAATGATACAGAATCAAGTATTTTTGACTATGATGATATTATTAATATTAATAATAATAATAATAGTAACACTAATAATAATAATAACACTAATAATAATAATAATAATAATAATAATATTTTAGAAATAACTCCAGAAGCTTTACCTGGGCCAAGTATAATAGAATTATTATTAATGCGCCAACAGAGAGAACGTGAGGCAAATGCAAATGAAAGAGAAATATTAAATATAAATACAAGAGAAACAAGTGAAATAATACAAATAAATGATACAGAAACAGAAGAAGAAAATAAAGATGAAGAAATATATGGGCAGCCTAGGCCTTATTTAACGATGACAGAAATTGAAATTTCAACTTTTACTGAAATAGTAGAAGTAATAGAAGAACAAGAAGAAGAAAATATAGAAAATATTAAAAAAAAAGAAGAAGAAGAAGAAGAAGAAGAAGAAGAAATACAACAAAATCAAGAATTAGAAAAATTAGAATTAGAAGAAATATGAAAAGAATTAAATGGAAAACATAAAAATAATGAAGAGGATGAAGTTTGGAGTGTTACAATAAGACATATAATATAAGAGGAAGAAGATAATGATATTAATAATAATATAATATCGTATTGTATTAAATCAGATATTTCTCAAAAAGAAGATAAGAATAAGAACTTCTGTGTTATGAATTCTAACTGTGAAACTAATAATATTAATTTTAATAATAATAATAATAATAATAATATGATTAATATTATTTCTACTAGTAGAAGTAGTAGTATGAGTAGTCACAGGAGTAGGAGAAGTTGTACTTCAATACGCATTAAGGAATATTTATAGAAATGTTAATTGTTGTTTTTCTATTATTGTATATTTATTTATTTATATATATAATGTATTTTGTAAAAATAAATAAATATAAATCAAAAAGTTGTAATGTTAAACTATAGTGCATACATGAGAGCCATAATAATATAATTTCTTTTTTTTTTTTTTTAACTTATTCATGTACAAATAAATTTTTTTCTTTATTAATAATAAACCTTTAGTATCATATATAATTATTTTTTTTTTTTAATTATTTAATTTTTTAATTTTTTTTTTTAATTATTTTATTATTTTATTCTTTTTTTTATTCTTGGCTTGTCGGCTATCAAATACATTTTATTTTTTTTTTTTTCCCACCCGCTCTATCTCTTTGTGTGTTTCCTTTATTAATAATATATTTCCACATATATATATATAAACACTAGAGATATTTATTTATATATTTATTTATAGCAATTTCTTTTTTTTTTTTTTTTTAATTCTCTGGTTTTTATTTCCTTTTTTTCTAAGGGTGTTCTTTACTTTATTATTATTATTATTATTATTAATTTAAGCTGGAAATCACACAAGTCTAATCATTATTATTATTATTATTGTTGTTGTAATTTTTGTTTTTATTATAATTTTTTTGATTTGATTTTTGTTGTGAAAATGTAATTTAAATAAAACGCCACCCAACAAAAATAAAAAAATAAGTGGGTCTATACATATTTCTAATATAAAACGATAACAAAACGATTTACCTTAAGATATTTATATTTTTATTATTATTTAATAATAATAAATAAACGCAAAAGAATATATATATATATATATTGCAAAATGGAAGAAAAATATGAGAAATAGCAATGAAGCAAAATATTTTGGATTTCATTTTTAGTAATAAATAATGTGAGTATATTTATATTTATATTTTTAAATATATAAAATTTTTAGAGAATAATAATAAATAAATAAAACGAATGAAAATTAAGAGAAGAGAATAAAATTATGATTTATCATTTTTTTTTTGTTTTGTTTTCTTTCCTGCATGATGAAAGAAGAATTTATATTATTATCATCTTTATGAATTCTATATATTATATTTACTGATCCATTTTTTTTTTTTTTTTTTTTTTTAATTTTATTTAAATAATAATAATAATAATTTCTCTTTTCTCCCCCATTCCTCTATACTTTTTTTCTCTTTTTTTTTTTTTTAGCAGTAAAGACGAAAAAAAAATAAAAAAAAATAAAAGGGTAGTGTGTTTGTCTGTTAAAGAGCAGTATTAGTTATTGTATTCTTTTTTTTTCTTTTTTATTATTATTATTATTTTCTTTAGGTTCTTTTTGATAGGAAAGCAGCACACCACACTTTCTTCTTACTTTAAATAATAATAATAATAATAATATATATATATATATTCTTATAATACAATATTATATATATATATAATTATTTATTATTTATTATTCATTCATTATAAATGAATAATTCCTTCTCCGCCTACTTAACAATATTCCTCACCCTCCTCCTCTCTAGCTTTACATTATTATTTGTATTTATATTTAGATGTTACCGCCGTCGTATATTACGCAGAGAAATAAATAATAGACAACGCCGAGAGTTTATACAACTTGCTAGAAGTCACTATGAGCAACAAGCATGGAGAAGAGAAAGATTATATTTAGTTGCAAATATATTAATTCAAGAGAGAGAAGCTATTGGGGGAATTGTATTAGCTATGCAAGCACCTGGGCGCAGGGAAGTAATTACGGATCGACAAACAATTCATAATAATAATAGTAATAATAATAATAATAATAGTAATAATAGATTAAGAGAAAGAGAAGTAACAATAATAGGAAGAAGAAGAAGAAGAGAATATTCACCACGAATGATTGAATTAGCGGATGGGAGTTGGGCGTCCGTAGCGGATATTGTGGCCCAGGCTCGAGGGAATAATAATAATAATAATGTTAATAATAATAATAATAATAATAATAATAATAATAATAATAATAATAATGATGACAATAATAATAATACTAATAATAGTATGAATACTTTACTAGAGGCATTACCAGGGCCAGATATATTAACATTATTATTAGATTGGTTTGAAAGACAACAACAGCACAGAAGAAGAGGAAGTTTAAATAGTACAACTTTAGCAACAGTAGATGAAACAAGTGAAGAATTACAACAAAATGCTGAGGAAATATATGGGCCTGGAGTTCCATATATAATTCGAAGGCCTTCACAGTTAATTGAAGTACACGTACAAGAAGAATATAATAATAATAATAATAATAATAATGACTATAATAATAATAATAGTTATAATTATTATAGTGATAGTGATAATGATAATAATCCTAGTGAAGAAGAGGAGGAGGAAGGAGTGGAAGAAAGAAAAAGTGCGCTAGGTATTAGTGTATTTATTATTGATAGTGATAATGATAATAATAATGATAATGATAGTAATAATAATAATAATAATGATAATGAGAGAAAACAAGAGAAGGAAGAGAATGTACAAACACAACAAAATAAAGAAAAAGAAGAAAAAGAAAAAGAATTACTTGAAGCAATGGAAGAGGAATTTACAGTCAAGTGGATGTAAAATAATTCTCTTGAGGTTTAGAGTAATTGCAGTAAATTTATGATTTACTAGCAAGTATACAGGAAACTCTGGGAATATAAAAAAAAAAAATTCATTATTATTATTATAATTAACTCATAATGGAATTTACTACCTCAAATTGAGAAACAAGAGAGAGATATATATTATTATTATTATTATTATTATTATTATTATTATTATTATTTCTTACCTCTAGATAAGTATAGAACTGTGTTTTTGCTTTTACTTTATTGGCTCTTGTCACTATTCTTATTTTTTATTGTTATTATTTATTTCTCATGGATTGTGTATGTGTATGTATGTGTGTGTGTGCTGCTTTCTTAAAGCTTTTGTTAAATTGTTTTTTATATAATTGTTTTTCTTTCCTTTTCCCCCCCACCCCAATAGGAACAGTATTATTCCATTTTTTCTTTTTATTATTATTTGTATTTTCACGAGTTTTTTTTCTTTTTTTTTTTTTTTTTTCTTTTATTACTGAGTGTGTGTGTTTTTAGGAGTGATAATAGAAGATCGTTAAAGTTTCTTTTGGGGGTTTTTTGCTTTCTGCTTTTTCTTTTATTAATTCTTTTATTGTGATTTCCCTTTTTTTTTCCCTCACTTTTTTTTTTTAATTTTTCACTTTATATTACTATTATTAGTCAAATCTCTGACATAATAATAACTTTTGCTATGATTTAATAATTCTCTTTAATATATATATATCACAAAATGCTCCTGATATTATTACTACTATTATTAATTAGAGAGATTTTCTTTTTATGGGTGTTTTGGGGTTTGAATATTTTTTTTTTTAATAGTAAAATATATAAATATTTTGCTATATATATATATATTTTTTCATCTTAGTATTGTTTCTTTTTCTTTTACGCTTATATGTCTTTTTTTTTTTTCCATTCGTGTTTTTTACTTTATATTGTTTTGTTTCTCCTCCTTTCTTCTTTTTGAAATATATTATTTTAAAATCCGAATATATTCGGACTAATGCGACTTAAATTTTAATTATTATTTTTTCGAAGCCGCATATTTCTTTCTTTACTCATATATATATATATATATCAGCACGACAAAATATATTTATATTTATATTGTTTATTTTTCTCTTCTATTGGTGACAACTTTAAAAAAAAAAAAGAAAGGAATATTTTATTATGTGTTTTTATATATATTTGTGTGTGAGAGCGATAGAGAGAGAGATTCACATCATCAATTTATTTCTGTTAACTGTACTACTTATTAGTTAATGAGGTATATTGTTAACTATCTCTGTTAATGTATATAAATATATAATATTTTAGTGTTGAAGAGATGAGGTCTTATACATATTTCTATATGCTTAGATATATATATATATATATGTTTATGTATTATTATTTTTTTTTTTTTTTGTATGTGTGTAAATGAATATTTTATTTAATTATCTTGTACTTCTTGTTATTATGCTTAAACATATATATATATATCTGAGTGTGTATATCTGAATCTGTCATTTGTGTCTGAATTATTTATTTTTTCTTTTTCTTGCTATAAATATTTTTTTTGTTTTGTTTGTGATTATTTTACATATAAAGTGTCAATCTTTACTATAGGCACATAAAGGGGGGAAAAAATTTAAAAAATAAAAAAAAACGTTAGAAACTATTATTTATAATATTATATTATAGAGCAATAAAATATATTTATATTTATATATAAATATATATATATAAATATCTAATGGACGCTAGCACGCTAGGAGGTATTATTGCCACTGTCTCCTTCTTATTATTATTATCTATTGTCCTCCTCGTCGCCGCCGTCGCCACTAGACGCCGACAAGAGAGTCTCCAACATCAAATTAATAATATTCACAATAACAATAATAATAATAATATTAATAATAATAATAATAATAATAGAAGATTCATACGATCCCAAGACAGGGCTCGAGCACGGCGGCAATTAATGCATCGCGCCACTGTGAGAATATTACAAAGTAATAAAGCATTATCAGGAATTGTACTAGTGACAGAGGTACACGGCAGTGAAGTGTTAGCAGACCGCCCACTACACTCAAATAGAAATCATCATCATAATTATTATAATAATTATAATAATAATAATAATAATAATAATAATATTAATACACGTCGGAGTCGAGTGTTTTTATTAAATGCTGCGGGAGAAAATATAACATTAGGGGCTGCTGTGAGAAGTGCTAGGGCGCATGGAAGTACTCCCCCTGATGCGTTAGCAGGCCCATCTCTCTTGCAATTATTATGTGATATTCGTGAGGAGGAAATAAGAAGAGAAGGAGAAATAGTTTTAATAGAGGAAAGAAGAGAAGAATATCAACAACAGCAAAGAGAAAGAGAAAGAGAAAGACAATCTAATAATAATAATAATAATAATAATAATAATAATAGAAATCAAAATCATGAACCAGTAGAGGAATTATGGGAGGAATTGCAACGCCTACAAGAAGAAGAAATGAAAGAAAAGTTAAAAGCAGAAATAGAGGAGTTTCCATTAGATGCGGATGAAATATATGGGAAAGGATTACCCTATGTGTTAAACCCAGCGAATTATCATATTGTATATATATTAGGAGATGAAGAGAATGATAATGATGATAGTAATAATAATAATAATAATAATAATAATAATTCAGAGGAAATAGAGGATGCGGAGATTCAACGATTAAAACATGAGCAGAGTACGTTAACACCGATACGATGGTTGTTTGGTCCTCTGCTTAAAAAGAAAACAGGTGTTAGTTTTGAAAATCCTGGAAGAGTAGTGGAGTAAATTATATTAAGAGATAAATAGGATTATTAATAATATTGGATGTTGAGATAGTGATATTTAATATTTTATTTAATATTTTATTTTATTATTTTTTTTTGCTCACCAGCTCTCTCTGTGTTTGTTTATTTCTGCTTAGGTGCGTTATATATATATATATATATATATATATATATGTATAACTCTGTGTTTAAGTTTGTATATGTTTCTTTGTTTTGTTTTATTATTATTATTATTGTATTTGATATTTTAGCAATCATTTTTTTTTTATTTATTTATTCTTCGCAATTGCAATCAAAAAATAATTATTACTATTATTATTATTATTTATTATTTTTTTTTTTTTTTTGAGTAACCGAAAATGAATAAATATTATTTTTAGTGCTTTTAATTCGGTAATTAAAAAAATACGTGTACCGAGTTAATCGATCGTCAAACCAACTACTCATCATTTGTTTTCCCTCCTTTTACTGTGTATTTATTATTGTTTATTTATTTATTTATTTTTATTATTATTATTATTATTATTATTATTTTTTGGCAGCGAAGGTTTCAGAATTTTACCTGAGGTATTGAATTGATATTTTAATACTTTTATGGTTTTCGTTGCTGTTATATATATATATATATATATATTTGTTTTACTCTGTTTCTTTCTTTCTTTCTTTCTCTCTCTCTTTTGGATTTTTTTTTTTTTCTTATTTATGCAGTGTAATTTGTATATAGCTTTAATGTACTTTTTTCCCCTTCTTTAATTTTTCGTCGTTTTATTTATTTAAAATACGTAATATTTTTTTCTATTGTTTTTCCCCTTTTTTTTTTCTTTTTTTTTATTCTATATGTATATATATATATATATATATATATATTTCTCTGTAAAAAATTTTGAAGTATTAATTTATATTTTAATATTTCCACAAATATAAGGGAATTTCTTTCCCCACACACACATTTGTTTTTTTTTTTTTTTCTTCTTTTTTTTTTCCTTTTGATTTTTATTATTAGTTTTATTTAGTTTAAACTTAATTTTATACTTTTGTCTCTCATTTCTGACAAAAGAGTGACCTGACATTAAAATCCAAACAAAAAAAAGAAAATAATAATAATAGTAATAGCAATAATATAGGAAGGATAAGGAAAGAAAAATTTTCTTTATAGACTTATCAATAGTAATATATATATATATATTTTTTTCCCCTCATCCTCCTTTTTATAGATCTGAAAAAAAGAAACAAAAAAAATTTAAAAAAAAAAAAAATCTTTCATGGACGCATTACTTACTGTTCTTCTCATATTATTTATTACTATTTTTGTTGTTGTTGTTTTTTATTTTATAACTATTCGACTTCCCATTATTTCAAAACGGCGACGTATTGGAAGAGAGGTAGCTCGTATTGCAGTAGAGTCTATAAACTCTCCCAGTAATAATATTAATATTAATAATACTAATAATAACAATAATAATAATAATACTGAAGAAAATAATATTAATAATAATTATATTAATGATAATGAAGAAGTTGAAGATCATACTGGAGAAATAAATGCAGCTTTAGTCTTAAGGCATCGCTATGAGCCACCACCACCTGTACACCACCGCCGCCGCCGTCGTAGAGAAATTATTATTCATAATAATAATAATAATAATGATAATAATAATATTAATATTAATAATAATAATAATGAAATTAATAATAATAATAATAATGATTCGGATAGTAGTTATAGTACTAGTACAAATAGTGATATTGACCCTGTAGCACTTCGTGAGCAAGTTATCAAGAATAATAATAATAATAATAGTGATGATTCTGAGGCAGAATTAACTGAAGAAATGCGAGAATTACGAAATTATGCTGTTTCAGGAACTGTTATGCGTGGAAATGAATTAGAAGAATTTACAACAAATAATATAAATTTAAATAATTCAACTACAACTCCTAGGCCGCGTGGGGGAATTATTTATAGAATTCCAAGTTCAGCATTAACTCCAACTCCTGTTTCTGTTGCAAGGAGTATTTCACCAATGTTACAAGGAATAACACAAGAACATGAGCGAAATAATAATAATAATAATAATAGTATTAATAATAATAATAATACTAGTAGTATTAGTGGAGAGGGAAATTATAGTGATTTTAGTCGACCACGAACTCCAGAAATAGATTTTGTTTCTTCTTCTTCTATAAATGTTAACAATTCAAATTCACTATCACCGAATACGTTTATTAAAAAAAAGAAAAAGAAGAATAAAATAAATAATGATAGTTTTTTAGTTTATGGTCATTCAATGTATACAGATGTAGAGCATCATGAAGAAAAAGAAGAAAAATATGATGCATCAATACAAGGAAAAAATCTTCATGAAGAATTTAATAGAGAATCTAATACTGATAATGATAATAAGGAAATTCAAGATTATTTTATAAATAAAGGTGGGAAACCTATGAAAGAGGATTATCCTTTATCATGTAAACCAACTTTAAATTCAAAATTTTATCCATCAACTTTTCATATTACAAAAGATTACTCTTCTGTAGAAGGTAATACTACTACTGTTAGTTTTGATAATAATAATTATAATTATAATAGTAGTGATAATGATGAAATGTTTAGTGTTAGTGCTGGAGGTGTTCCAGTATTAATAACAAATTTTTTACAAGATGATATTTCATATCCTCCACCATTAGCAGCATCAGCTGCAACGGCAGCTCCAGTATTTAATGAATTTTCTAATACAGCTAGTACTAATTATATGAATAATAATAATAATAATAATAATAATAATAATAATAATAATAATACTATTGGGGTGCCATTTGGGTCCTCTCCTTCTTATTTACCTCCTCCTATTCCTATTTTTTCTCATGTGGAAATTGAAAATAATTCACATACTTCTCTTAACTTTGAGAGTGAATATGCAGAAGTTAAGAGATCTGTTAATACATAAGGGAATATATTTATATATTTATTTCCTTTAAAACAGGAAAAGCAACTTATATTTTGAAAACGAAGTGTGTTATTTTATATTTATTTCTTTCATTACTTTCTCTTTTTATTGATTTTTTTTTTTTTTTTGCCTCCTTTCTTTCTATTTATTTTATTTCATATTTAATATTTATAAATTTTATTTGGACTCAATTACTAAAATCAAATATAATAATTGATGTCAGTTCATATGCTTTCTTCTTCTTTTTTTTTTCCTCTAATTTAGACTGCCTTTCTATTCCAATTAATTATTAATGGCAATTATGATAGCGTTAATAATAAAATTAAAAAGTAAAATAAAACGAAATAATAAAGAAAATATGTTCTTGTTCTTGTTTTTTTTTTTTTTTTTTTTTTTCACCAAATCTGCAGAAAGGAGAGGGGAAAAAAATTAAGAAAGGAATAAAAAGTAATAATTTCATTTCCCTTTTCTCTCTATACTAAACTATGTATTATTGTTATTGAATTATTACTTTTATATGGGCATATATATGTATATAATGTATTTATTGTATAAATTTTTAAAAAAAAAAATTTCATTTACTTCTTTAATCTTTTTTTTTTATTATTTAACTTTTTTTTTTTTTTTTTCCTTTTCTTTCTTTAAAAATTTAGTCCAAATATATTAATATATTAATATATAAATATCTTTTATTTTATGTATGCTAGAAACTGACGCGCGTATTGCGGAACGCCTTCGTGAGGCCTACGCTTTATTAGATTCTGAAACTTATATTAATCAACAAGAATATATTTCTGATTATTCTTTAATGAATAATATCACATATTCTCCTTCTATTTTATTAAATAACTCCCTAGAAGTTCGTGAATTATTTACCGTAACTCTTAACCTTGAATATCTCCTTCGACCTCGTGAAGTTGAGGCATTAATAACACTTCAAGAGAAATATCTTAAATGGTATAATAATATTTATAATTTTATTCGTAAAGTGTATGATATTCGACCACTTTTACGTTATTGGGTAAAAGGAATTGTAGTTTATGAGTTTAATGAAATTACTAGATGTATTGGTGGTGGTGATGATGTTGATGATATTAATATAATACAATCTAATAATAATAATAATAATAATGAAAGTAATAATTATGAAGCTATTTTACAAGCAATTGAATATGCAATGGAGCTTCAAAAAGCTCTACATCGCCTTCCACTACTTGTAGAATTTCTTTTTAAAGGTCGATTATCAATAATAAATAAATCACAACAAGAGTTTAGTGAAGTTGTAAATGATATTATATTATCTGAATTACGTGATGTATTAAAAATTAAAATATTACAACGTATATTAATGGGAACCTTACAATTGGGTCGTCGATGCCAAAATGTTGTAGTGAATTCTTTACAAAATAGTTTAACTCAATATAATTCTTTTTCTCATCATCATCATCATCATCATCAAAATTATTATTATTATTATTCGCAACAGGAAAAAAAACTAGAAAAAGCTTCTGTTGATATTTGTAAACTTATTAAAATATTTTCACCGGATAATCGTCTTTACGAAGAGCAACTTGTAATGATAATTCTTAAAAGTGTTGTAAATGGTTGTAAAAATTTCTTTCCAAATGATTTACTAATATCTTTATTAGATCCTGTAAGTAATGATGCATCACGACATATTTTTCTTATAAAAACTTGGCCAAAATATTGGAAAAATGAATTGAAAATGATGCAAAAACTTCCTTGTGTAGAAGAAGCTTGGGTAAAAGGTATTCTTGTAAAACTTGTATTTCTTTGGGATTTCAAAAGTGATACTAATAATAATAATAATAATAATATTAATAATATTACTATTAATTCAATAAATAATTCACCAAATTCTACAATTGAATTACATTCTTGTTATCTTTATCATATTTTACTTCTTACACTTAAACCACTATTTGAGGATCTATTTGGTATAAATTCTTCTGAGGATGTAAGTATGTTACTCAATTCTAATAATAATAATTCTAATAATAATAATACAATATCAACAAATGTAGAAGAAGTAGAGTCTGAATTTTCCCTAGTAACTCTATCATCATTAAATACAAAACAAAATTCATTAAAATTATTACTTGATATTGCAAATAGTATGTCCTGTATTGAAATACCCCCACGACGAATATTACGAATTTGGAATCAAATAGGTGCTGGTATTGCATTATCATCTAATATTCCTATAGATATTGGATATAATGTAATGTCAGATGTTTGTAGAGAATTATTAAATACGACTCTTAGTCATGTAATTGGTAATATTTTAAATAATGTTGTATATCCTACAGAAGAAAAAGAAAAAGAAAAGGGTAAATATCAATATCATCATCAACAACAATATCAATATCAAGAATTTGAAAAATCATGGTCTGTACTTCTTCATTATCTTCTAAGAACAGAACGTATTTTTAATCGTTTATGTGATGTATGGCAACTAAAAGCTAGACTTATAAATAGTGAAAATAATGGAATAGGTTGTTTTTATAATATTATAGAAAATGCTATTATACATCAAAGAGGGCGTAAATTGGATATAGAATTGCTTGTGAATTCAGTTCTTGATAGTATTCATATGTATCTTTTTCACTTATCTAATAGACAAGAAGGATTATCTGATGTTCAAAGTGGAGAGCAGATAACTAGTAGTAGTAATAATAATAATAATAATAATATAACAACAAAAACAGTAGTAATATCTGTAGAAAAGGTAGCAGTTATTCTACGAAATCGTGAAGAATTACGTTCAGCTTTACGAATTGCTTTAAGTGTTGCATCAGCTGATAATTTCTTACATATTTATAAAGAACTTCTTTCATATCGTTTACTTTCACCTATTTTAGGTCGTTCTATTATAAATAATAATATTAGTAGTGTGGATGCCTCAGAGTTATGGCGAGAGAAATTACAAATGGAAAAATTTGTGTGTGAATATTTACAAGAATTACTTCCAAGTGAACGAGATATTATTAGGCAAATGATTCAAATGTGTACAGATTTAGAATCTAATAATAATTTACAGGAAATGTATAGTAAACAACAACAACAAGAAGATCATCATCATCATCAATATTATAATGAAGGAAATATAGTTAAACTTAATATTAGACTTCTTTCACGTCTTGTATGGCCTTCATATCCTATATTAAATTCTATACCAAATTCTCTTAAAGATTCTATGAATAATTTTTCAACTTTTTATCATAAAAAACATTGTAATCGACGTATAGTTTGGCTTCGAACTTCTTTAGAGACTATTACTTTCAATGTTGCTTACCCAAATGGATCAAAAGTTATTACTAGTTCATTAGAATTATTTGAAATATTTCAATATTTAAGTGAAGCTGGTATTTCTACTAAAGATATGAATGCAGATTATAATAGTATTATTGGTATTACATGGACGCAACTCGCCCAATATGTTAAAAAAGATCGAGTAATATTACAACGAGAATTACGTAAACTCATGAGTGATGGATTTTTCATAATTCATGTACAAAATAATAATAATAATAATAATAATAATAATAATAAAGAAATTGAAGAACGTATCTGTCTAAATTCTGAATTTAAATCAAAGAGGTCACATTATCGATTTTTGCAACCTCCACCTCGTGTAGGTACTATATCAGAAGAAAATAATAAAATTTCAAATGAGTTAATACAATCTCGAATTGCCTCTACACAGGCAGCAATTATTAAACAAATGAAAAGTGTGCGTTCCTGTTATTATGATGAATTATTCCGTTTAACTCAACAGTCTATTAAACAATTTAAATTACAAAATAGTGATTTTAAAATTTCTTTAGAACAATTAATTGAAAAGGAATATGTAGAGCGTGATTCGACACAAAAACAGTTATTTGTATATAAAGCTTAAAAGTTTTATTGCTACTTTTTTTTTTTTTTTTTTGCTTATATAAAATATTTGTGTTTTCCATGGAAAAAAAGAACTTTGGATGAGAGTAATGAAAAGAGAAGAAGGAGGTGGTGGTGGAAAAAAAAAAACAACCATGTATAAACTCAATTCTACTCTTTTTTTCTTGTTTTTTTTTTTTTTTTTTAATATATTTTTTCAAAGAGAGCAATAATGAAAGATAATAATAATGGATTAAATGTAAAGGAACGTAAGGCAGTTAAATTACATTGTGATCCTGTTACTCTTTCTGCTAGAGCTCCAATAGTAGCATTTTTAATAGCAACAACTCAGCGCCTCACAGAAAAATATGGAGTTTCTTTCTTTGTGATTCAAAAAGAAAAAGATGAAATTAGAATAAATTGTAAACCTTTTAGTGAAACTATCTATATATCTAATGCTGAAAAAGCTATAAAACAAGTAAATATTGGAGCTTCTAAAAATATATTAGTTTTACGTAGATATGCAGAGAATTGGAGTAATCGTTGGAAACAATCAATTAAAGAAGAGGAACATCATCATCATCATCAACAACATAAACATTTAATTCAAATCATTCCTAGTATACCAGATGTATTAATTAAATTTTTTGCTGATATAGGTATTACGAATGCATTAACACCTTGGTCAATGATTGGTTGTTTAACACCTGCAAAAGATCAATGGAAAATTTATCAATTAAATAGAATATCATCTTCAAATTTAGAACCTCCATTACAACCTATTACTTCAATTTGTTTAAATGCAATAAATTTTATTATTGAAGTTACAGAAAATATTTCAAATGAAGCTAAAATAGATTGTTTACTTCACCGTCAACGTGAAAACAAATGTTATAGTAAAGGAGGAAATTATAATGAAGATGATAATGTAACATATAATAAAATTGATTTATCTGCTAAGTATTTAAGACTTTTTGTACTTTCACCCTATGCCCCTTATAATACTTTATATGATATTTCTAATAATGAATTTACAAGTATAACCACATTTTACGGTGGAGAAGCTTGTGAAATTCTTCTAGCATATAGATGCCCAAATTCTGCAATTTCTATTCCTGACATACCTATATTAAATGATAACCCAGAAGTTTGGGGACGTATACAGTATCCACAAACTGGAGATGTTCCAGAAGGATTTTCTAAGTATAAAGATGAATTATTTTTTATTGCAGGAAGTGTAGCAGATTACCTTCGTCTTGGTAGTGCCTTCTCTTGGGTATATGGGTGGCAGCTCTGTTATTCATCACGAGGACCTCCACCTCGATCACTTCCGTGGTTAAAATTATTTTCACCTAGTGCACTTTCTGCCACTGTAGCTGATTCTAGGTAAGGGTTTTAAAATAAAAAAAAATACATAGTAGACTACATCAAAACAATTTATTATTATTACAATAACTAATAAAATATAAAGTAATATCATCTAACATATAGTATAGTTGCTGGCTTCTAAAAATGAAAAAAAAAACACTTATACACTCTTTCTCTTACAATGTGTTTCTGTAACCTTAAATCCACATTTTTCCTTTATCCTTTATTTTTGTCTTGTTGTACAATGAAAGT
>JASANY010000676.1:0-19170 GCA_030849755.1 Trypanosoma avium
TATTAAACTATTTTCAGTACTTTCTATAGTTATATGTAGTTTATATGTAATAATAATCTCTAATATAAGTATAAGCAAAGTCATACATATAATAAAGCTGGTAATACTTTTATTTTCAAATATTTTAAATAGTTTCATTTTTATTATTGTAAAAGGAAAAAAAAAAATCAATACATGAACAACTTCAAAGAGAGAAAAAAAGAAGTTACAAAAAAAGAGATATTTCTTTTTTGAATATTATCTACACTTTAATATTATAAAATAATTAAGACAGAATATATCTTATTTTCAATTCAACAAAAAAAAAAAATAACATAATTTTTTTTTTTTTTGATTGTAATGTCATAAAATTAAGCCACAAATTGTCTCTAATAAAATATGATATTATTAAATATCTAAAATCAGATAATCAAATTTACTCAATTAATTTATTATTATTATTTTTTTTTTTTTAAGTTCATCTAATAAATAAATATACATATATAAAATACAAATTCAAGTCGTTATAGAAGAAGGATTATGAATATCTTTCTCATGTATTTCTTTTCTTTTTATAAATTGAATTAATTTAGGATTATTCTTAAAAGATTCTCCAATAGAAGTATTATTTAACATTTCTTGTGAAATTGCGTTCCTATCATCTTCTCTTCGACGCAAAGGTAAAAACCCAAATTTATATAATGTATATCAAAGAGAATAACACCGTGAAAAGAGTAAAGTAATTTCATCTCCTTCTTCAATATTTTGTGTAGCTCGAATTACAACACAGGGAATATTATTATTATTATTATTATTATTATTATTATTATTATTATCATTTTCAGAGAAAGAATTATCTAAAATAGCTTCAACACTTATTTCCGTATTTGCTACTCCCCCAGGTGGGTGTTGTAACATATCTAATAAAGGAATTAATGTTGATATTGTATTTGAATTAAAATCATTCACACACGCTCTTTCATAATTCACTAACCCAAACAGACGATCCATTATTGTATATTTTAAATTTAAAAACATTTGAGTCCATATATCTTCCTCATGTTTTATTCTTTTTGTTTCATTACAAATAGTTTCATAATATTCTGTGTGTTGTCGAAGAGGAAGTAAACGTTGACGTGATAATACAATTCGAAATGCCCAAGTTATATCTTCTAAAGAAGGTAGTGGTAATCTTTGATGTAATTTATTATGTTTATGTTTATTATTATTATTATTATTATCTATAAATGCATCCAGTAAAGGAATTGCAAATATAATATCACCAATATGAAATCCCTTTCGTGCAATAATTCCACGTGTGTATTGTGAACGTACACAACATTCAATATTTTATTCTAATGTATTAACAAAAGAAATTGAAAAATATTGTAAAAGTCGTTCTTTAAACCAATTAAAAAATTCTTTCATATATTCTTCTTTAATAGTTCCTAATGAATCTGTTGAAATCCAATTTTCACGAATTATTCGTTATTTTAATAGCTGTGGTGAAGTTAAACTTGAGGCCCACATTGGTAAAAGAGGTTTGGGAATATTATTAGGAACTGTATGAATTGAAATTGCATTTGATAAATTATTATTATTATTATTATTATTAATAATATTATCAGTATTATTTTTATTATTAGTATTAGGATCACTAAAGAATGAAAAGAGAGGAGGACGATATGAATTAGTTGATACTAAAGAAGTTGATAATTGTGAAGGATTTATAGAATTTAAAATATCTGTATTTTCTAACGAAGAATTTAATTCTTTTTCTTTATTTTGTTTTTCTTTTACTTCTAAAGAGTTTGTTACATTGTCATCTTGTAAATTAAAGAAAGGATCCTTTTAAATATATTTTTCAGATAATAATGTTTCATTAATAGAAATATCTTTATTTTTGGTTATATTATTTTTTGAATTTTTAAATTCCTTTTAGTAAAAGAGATTCATGTATAATACCTGTTTTTGTTGAAAATAAACGAAATGTAAATTTCTGTGAAATGGAAATAAAAAATATTGAAGAATTCATTATATTAGAAGTATGAGAGTAAAATCTCATTTTACTTTTTTGTTGTAGTTATTATTATTATTATTATTATTATTATTATTATTATTATTATTTTCTTTGAAAGTACAATTTCTTTCTATAATATATTTTAATATAAAGATTAAAAAGTGAAAAAAAAAAAGAGAAAAGAATTTATAATAATAATAATAATAATAAAACCAGAAAAAAGAAAAAGGGTAATAGAAGAATAACAAATTAAGGAATTTAAAGAAAGAGAATAATTAATATATATATGTATATATATAATATTATTTAAATCTATACACTTCTTATATGCGTCTCTCATCTTTATATTTTTTATTTTTATTCTTTTTTTTTTTTTGCATCATGAGATATATAATCTGAAAAATTTTAGCAATATCCGTTTTATTTGTATTAATAATTAAATATATATATATATATATGAATGCAAAGCAAGAAATAAATAAATTAATTCATATAAATTTGTAGTTTATTCTTCTCCATTTCTTTTTTTTTTTTTCTTTTTGCTTTTGGTTCTTATTTTAAAATTCATTCAATTTCATTATTAATTATTATTCTCTCACCCTCTCTGAATTATAATTGTTTTACTTTTTTTTTTCTCTTTAATAGGCTCTTTTCTCTGATATATATATATATATATATATATATGTAAATACATAAAAATTATATATATATATTTTTTTCTTCATTTTAATCAATTATTAATAAATTAAATTAAATAATAATAAAAAAAAACTATCAATATCTCCTCTGTGTCTTTTTTCTTGAACTCGTCCCTAATAAATTATTATTTCCTCCTTTACTTTCAAAAGGTAAAGTAGTAGCTAAAGGCTGTGCAAATGGAAGAGCTGTCATTCCAGTATTATTATTATTCATATTATTATTATTATTATTATTATTAGTATTCATATTAGGAGCAAATGGAGAATTATTATTGGTTGGAGTTATATTATTATTATTATTATTATTATTATTAGTAGTAGTAGTAGTAGAAACTCCAAATCCAGGAGTTAATGTAGGAGCTGTAAAAGGATTAGAATTCACTAAAGAAGAAGTAGAAGAAGTATTACTTTCAACTTTTGTTGTAAATGAAGCTGGAGCTGGTACTGAATAAAATGAAAATCCATTATTATTATTATTATCATTATCATTAGATACTCCTTCTACTGTTTTATTATTATTATTATTATTATTATTTCCAAAACTAAATCCTACTGAATTTGAAGTAGTAGTATTACCGAATGAAAAGGGATTTTTTGCTTCAGAAGAAGATTCAATATTATTATTAATTTTATTATTAGTATTAGTTTCATTTGGTTTTGTAATATTTCCAAATCCAAGAGTATTACTACTACTAACTGTATTCGATGCAAATCCAGAACTTCCACCAAAAGAAAATGAACTTTTTGATATTGTTCCTAAATCAGTAACACCAGTAGTATTAGTATTAGATGTATTAGTATTAGTATTAGATGTAGAAAATGGATTTGTATTATTATTAGTAATATTATTATTATTATTATTATTAGTATTAGTATTCGGCAAAGGAGAAACAACATTAGCAGATTGAAATGAAGTTGGAACTGCCAATCCTGAATTATTATTATTATTATTTTTATTTTTATTATTTTCCAATTGATATTTCTTTATTTCATCCATACTTTTCTCTAAAATAGCTAAAGTATTGGATTTTAAATTCACTTCACTTCGCAGACTTGCAAGATCCCCCCGAAATGCTTCTATTAATGGTTGCATACTTTTCATAGAATTCATAGAGTTTTCAAGAGATATATGTCGACCTTCTAATAATTCTACATGTTTTGTAACTTGAGCTATTTCAACTTTAAGTTCTGTAAGAGTTTGCTGGGAAAGTTCTTTTATTTTTTCACTCTCTTCTCGACTTTTTTGTAATTCTATTCGTGTTTCTTCTACAATTTTATTTAAATGTTCATATTGATCTTGTATTTGCTTTAATTCTGTTTTAAATATATTTAAATTATTATTATTATTTGTATTATTATTATTATTATTATCTGTTAAAAGTAATAAAGGTTCCTTGCGGGCAAGTTTATTTCTTCTGTAATAATCATTTGATTCATTTAAATAATAATTTTTTTCTTCTTCTTCTGTTATTGGGCGAACTGGGCCTTGATGTGAGGGATCATATGGATTTACAATTCTATCTTGACTAGAAATATTATTATTATTATTATTATTATTATTTCTTATTGCATTTGAATGCATTTCACGCCCACGTTTTTCTCTTAAACATTTTTGCTGCTGCTGCTGACTTAAATTTAAATTATTATTATTATTATTATTATTATTATTATTATTATTATTATTATTATTATGTGGTTGACTGAGAGCAAGACTCTCTATTGATATATTAGGACTTATTGCTCCTCTTATTATTGGAATTGGAATACTTCTCTCATCTTGTATATAATAATTATGAACAACTGGAGTTCTTAATGTATTAGTATTATTATTATTATTGTGTGGTATTGGCCCATGATAAGCGTAGAGATCATCAGCTGACTTATTCATATTTACGAAATTATATATATATATATATATATTTGTATTTTATATATAATTTATTTCTCTTTTTTTTTCTCTATATTTTTCAAAATAAATAAATAGTATATATATATATATATATTTCTTATATATATATGGGTGTACAAATAAATGTACAAAACAAAAGAAAGAACAAAACAAACAAAAAAAAAAAAAAAAAACACGCAAATTAAAAATTCTTCCTATAATAGTAATAAAAGTTAGTTAATAAATAAGAAGAAGAAAAAAAAAGAAAAAAAAAAAGAAAGATGTTTAAGTTCACGATTAATATTTAAAAGAAAAAAAAAAAAGAAACATTATTAACAGTGCCAAAAATAATATATTTATATTCCTTACCAAGAAAGATATATGTACGAATTAATCACTTACACAACATAATAAAAATAATAATAGCAAAATTCAAAATTTAAAAATATATATATATATAGAGAGAGAAAAAAGATTAGTAAATAGCTCATTTTTCTTACTCTTCCTTATCTAAAAAAAAAAATATATATATATATATATTATACTATTTCTTTCTTTTTCACCTGTTTGTATCCCTCCCCCTCCTGCTTAAATAATTGTTATTAACAACCCTCTTCATTTATTAATTACATATTATTATTTATTATTATTTATTATTATTTATTATTATTATTATTATTATTATTATTATTAATTGTATTTTGCTCAATCCACGCCAGATATCCTTCACTCCCAGCACTAATAGGAACACTAATAATTTCAGGTACTTCATATGGATGATTTTGTTTTACATCTGCAATAACTTCAGAAACAAGAGAAGTTTTTGTTTTAATTATCATAAGAAACTCCTTATCTTCATGAATTGTATTTTCCCAATTATAAATAGAAGTAATTCCAGGAATAATATTAACACACGCTACTTTTTTATTAGAAACAAGAAGATGTGAAAGTTGACGTGCTACTTCCATAGATGGGGTTGTGACATAGCAAATAGAAAACATATTTTTATATATATTATTAATTTATATATATTCTTTATACTTTCATAAACAGATATATATATATATATATGAAAAAAGAAAAAGAAAGGAATAATATTGTGTGTACCTCTAATAAAATAATAATAATAATAAGCATACTACCATTATTATTATTATTATAATTATTACTTTTCAAAAAGACATCTTACACACAGAAAATATAAATAAATAAATAAATATATATATATATATTCCTTTCTTACTCTCTTTCCATCCCCACACCCCACCACCCCCCACCACGCAAATACGAAAAATAATAATAATAATAATTAATAATAATTAATAATAATTAATAATAAAAACAATAATAATAATAATAAATAAAACAAATCACACTTTAGATTCCCCCCCCTCTCCTCCTTGACTCCACCCACGCACTGATATAAGTTGGCCACCAGGAAATATAACGGATGTAAGTCGACCTCCATACACACACTTCGTATCAATACCTAAAGTAAACTTATATTTATTTTGTAATCCTCTTCTAGCATCATGGCCAAATATAATTTTCTCAGGTCCTTTCCATAATGAGGCCCAGGGCACCCCATTACTTGTTTCTTCGGAAGCTATTAATGATAAGTTAGTATTATTATTATTATTATTATTATTATTATTATTACTATTATTATCATTATCATTATTTTTTGAAATTAGATTTCGCATTGTAGTGATTTCCTTTATACGTTGTTGCTCTAATGAAAGTTGTGGATGTAGCCCAGCATGTACTACAATAATATTATATTGTGGAATTTTAATAATATGAGGTAATTGTGATAAATAACTTTCAATATCTGCTGGTAAAGTCTTAGCAAGTGGTAATAAACTTGATTCCTTCTTCTTTTTCTTTTCTTTTTCTTTATTATTATTATTATTATTATTTTCATCATCATCACTTAAATCTATATTATGTGAACGAAGTTTTCGAGCAACTTTTAATAATTTTAAATCATGATTTCCAAGAACACTACGAGCTCCATATTTTTGTAATTCTCGTACCACTCCAAATGAATCTGGACCTTTATTTACCATATCTCCCACTGTAATTAACTTATCATTACTAGAATTAAAGTTAACATTATGTAATAATTCTTTTAATTGTTGTAAGCATCCATGAATATCACCTATAATAATAACTCGACCATTTACGTGGGGAAGGGTTTCGATTCGAACTTTTTTATCTTTCATAATTAAAAAAATTTCTTTTGTATATAATAAAAACTATTTTTTTTTTTTTTTTTTTTAATATTACTATTTTGTTGTTGTTGTTGTTGTTTGTTATTATCTTTTTTATTTGTTTCCCTACACTAGTAATTATTAGAATAATAATTATTATTTTTTTACGTTATCAAAAGAAGAAAAAAAAAAAAGAGTGATAAGAAAAATAAAATTATTATTTTCTCTTTTTTGTTTTTGCCTTCACAAACAAACAAACAAAGATTACACAAATTATTTGAGAATTCTCTCTATATTTCTTTCTTAGTCATAATATTTCTCTAAATATTTTTCCAATTCTATACCTTAAATAATAATAAATAAATATATATACATAATTATAATTTAAATATATAAATGTGACCAAAAGTAAATATCTCAACACAATAACTCTATCTCTATCTCTCTTTAAAAAGAATGATACCATATAATTACTTCAGAATGTAATGGATTAATACATATATAACAATAATTTAAATTACTAGGATCTGCCCCATCATCTCTTTCAAATAATCGTAAACCACGTACAGATTTTACAGAAACTATAGTTGATAATACTTCTGGTTGTAAAATTTTATTATTATTATTATCATTATTATTATTATTATTATTATTTGTAAAATCAGAATCCGGTTCATCCTCTATACTTTCTTCTGTCCCTATATATTTTCTTTTTTCTTTTATTAATAAATTATTAATAGGAATAGCACGAATATTTACAAATGTTTTATAAATTAAACGAGTTATTGTAAGATATATTGTGAATTCATCATCCCACTGATTACTACTCCCACCTCCAGCAATAAGTCGCCAAAGAATATGATATAAAAATTCTAATCTTTCATTATCATTAAAAATATCACGAAGTTTTTTAATAGAAAGTTGAGGACCAAAAGAAGAAGAAGAAAAATAACTAAAATTATCATAATATTCATCTAAACTTTCATCATTATTATTATTACCTTCAGAAATTTCAGATTTATTATAAGCAAGTAAGAAAAGAGCTCGAAGTTCATCTGTAATAGGAATATCATTTGAAATATAAACTTCTGGACGTTTTACAACAGGCATAAGCAGACCATCAAAAGGTAAAAAATTATCATTTTCATTATTATTATTATTATTATTATTCATATCAGATTCCACACTTCGTACAATACCAGCTTTTATGAAACGTTTAAACGGTTCTAGTGTTATCCACTGCGTTTGTAATTCATTATATTCTACATTCATAATATTAGATGTTAAATTCTTTTGTATTATTATATTTTCTGTTATTTCTTGAAGTTTTAAAGTTTTTCGTACAATTTGAGATTCAAATAATGAAGTGAGAAATTCTTGCAGGAGACCCTTATGAAAACCAGAAAAACGAAGTGGACCCACTACAACAGAATTAATATTATTATTATTTTCATTATTACTATTATTATTATTATTATTATTATTATTAGTATCACGACCAAAACGAAAAGCACAAAATTGTGTTTTACGATTTAATCCCCATCGATGTTGTGTTTCTTTAAATAAAGTATCATTTAATAAAGCGTCAAAGCGATGATTACTAAGTGGTTCAAAGAAGAAACACTGTTGTTGATGAGACATAATATATATATATATATGTTTTTTTTCTTAATATGTATATTTATATATGGGGAAAAATAGCTCTGAATGTCTTTGTCTAGAAAATAGAAAATAAAAATCTTAGCTAAATAAAAAATAATTAAAGAAAAAAAAAAGAAAAATTATATTAAGATAAATACAATCAAATACAC
Organism: Trypanosoma avium; assembly: GCA_030849755.1. NCBI lineage: Eukaryota > Euglenozoa > Kinetoplastea > Trypanosomatida > Trypanosomatidae > Trypanosoma > Trypanosoma avium. The sequence continues at coordinate 8,610 of JASANY010000676.1, forward strand.
TTCAAAAAAAAAATATATATATATATGTACGGACAGACAGACAGACACACACACACATACACACTCTCAGGTATTTATAGAATAAAAAAAGAACATATAAAGAAAGCTAAATTTTCAATTATTATTATTTTTTTTTTTTACTGTCCTTTCTCCATTCCATCTTTCTTTCTTTCTATTTCTTCTCATTCTCTTTACTTTCTCTCAATTGCCTCACTAAAAGAAATAGAGACGCACACAACAAAAAGCAAAATAAAAAAAAATTGAGAATTTTTTTTAAATACAAAAATGATTTTTTTTTTTTTTGGTAATTTCACCCTTCTTTCTCTCTTTTTCTCAGATTCTTATCTTACTTTTCATTCCTCCACAAAAAAAAAAAAAAAAAAAACATCAAACAAATACCTTTTTTAAAATATATTTGTGATATCACACACAGATATATATATATATATATATAACACAAAGAAAAAAAAAAAAACAGAAACCCTGTAAGCCCATCTCATTTCTCATTTTTTTTCATTTTACCTTTTCTTCTAAAATAGATATTTTCTTTGCTTTTTCTATTTTTTTCTCTTTATTTATTTATATATATTTTTTTTCCTCCTCCTTTCTTCATTATTCTTAATTTATCTTCTATCTATTGCTAGTATTATTCTTTTTCTCCTTCTTAATTTTCGTTATTCCTCCTCTCTCTCTCTCTCTCACTATCTTTCTTTTTCATAAATAAATTTAATTTAAATATATATATATATATATATTTATATAAATACACACACACACACATTACACATTACACAAACGACTTCCTCTCTAAAAATCGCTTCAACACATATAACTGAAACCCACTCATCCCCACCAATGCTAACACTTGAAATATACTCCACAAATATAATCTTTCATTTGCCTCCTCCACCGTAGCCCGGTGCTCTCGCTGCTGTGATTTTAAATATAATTGTAATTCCTCAACACTTTTCATTTCCGCTGCTATTTTCTCTACTTGTTTTTCAACTGGATCTAATTCCACTTTCCGCGCCACCGCGTTATAATCCACGTGATAGCGAAAGTGAAAAACAATTGTTTTAGACGTATAATGTGAGGGGCGATTGTCTAAGCAGACATTTATAAGTTGCGTGTTTGCTGCGGCCGCATGAACTTCATATATTCCCTCACTCGCGTCCTGCCACTCTTTTAATATTTTATGATTTTGATTTGTAATTATGACTTGTATATCCCGCTGGCCACCGTGAAGGACTTGAAACTGAAATGTAATACTACTCTGGGCTGGGACAACTTCTTGAAGGCAAAGTAACTCACCAGCTCTGAGAGTGGTGGAGACGGCGAGAGCTGCATTACAATTAAATAATAATAATAATAATAATGATAATAATATTAATGATAATGATGATAACTGGGGGCGAGGAAACATGTGTCGTGGGGTATTAGGAGAAGTAGAAATAGAAAACATTGGGGGAATATATATATATATATGTATATATTTTTTTTTTCTCTAATTAATTCTTTCTTATTGGATGCAGTAAAATGTTGATGATGTTTTTTATTTATTTTTTTATTTTTATTTTTATTTTTTTTTTATATAAAAAATATATATATATTTTAGGTTTTAGAGTAATTAGAATTATTAATGAGGTGATGAGTAATCTTATTGTTTTTTATTTTTTTATTTTTTTTTTTTTTTCTTCCAAAAAATACTCCCTCTAATAATAAAAACAGTTAAAAAAAAAAAAATGTATGTAAATAGATAATATTATTTTTAAAACTTTTTTTTTTTTCGTGTTTAAATGAGTTATTTAATAAACCAAAAATAAAGAAGAAGATAAGAAAAAAAAGGAAAAATAATTACCTTTTTTTTTTATGAGTGATTTAAAGGTTTTATTTAAAAAAGAAAAAAAATATATATATTTTTTTTTTTCTGTCAAGTGCATATTTAAAATTTTCTTAATTCTTTTGAAATAAATAAAAATATAAATGTATTTTTTTTGATCGTTGGCATCTAAAACCCCGCAAAAATGAAAAACAAGAAAAAAAAAAAACGTTTTTTTTCATACATACCTAATTTCAGTAATAATAAGTAATAATTTTTTTTTCTTTTTAGAAAAAAAGAAAAAAAAAAAAAAAAAAACCCCGAAAAATAACAAATAACAAATAATAAATAATAATCTTTTATTTTACTCTTTCCCCTCACGAATGCTTACAGTGAGCATCTAAAAACTCTCTTATATCTTTTAATACTTCCCTCCACCGTACCTCTGTTAATACTTCATGAAACAATCCATCATATTCAATTATATGTTTATCATTAGAAATTGCCTCCCGCACAAACCGACGTGAGCCTTCAATCGAACATAACTTATCTTTATTTCCATGAACAATTAAAAATGGAAAACTACTTTTTTCTATATTTTGTATTTTCCATACATCTTCCATAGCTCGTAGCATTTCATTTGCCCATCGTGCGGTTAATGGTGGACAAATATAAATTGGATCCTGCGCCGCTAACTGTAATACTTGTGTATTTGTACTAATATCATTTATATTTAATGTTTGTACTGGAAACTTTGGGAAATAACAAGAAAGAAAATGTGCTAACGATTTTGTAAAACAATTCACAGATCCTGCAGGAATTTGTAATGCGGGGCCGCTAAGAATAATAGCATTATATTTAAAAGGTTCTCGTAATGCTACGTGTGTTGCAATTAATCCTCCCATTGAGTGTCCTAATACACAAATTGGTAAATCATTATATTGAGGATATTTTGATAATATTATTTTTGTAAATAATTGAAAATCATCCACAAAGTCGTAGAAGTTTTCAACGTAGAGGCGTTTGCCTTCACTCCCACCAGCGCCTTGATTATCCATGCAAAAACAATGATAATTATAATTTGCAAAATATAAAGCAACTCCATCATAGCGGGATGTGTGTTCGCCTAGGCCACTAATAATAAAAAGTAAAGCTTTTACTTTAGGAATTGTTTTTGTTTCTTTTTCTTTTTCTTCTTTTTCTTGTTGAGTATATTTTATTAATGAGGATGGGGCCCACTCTTTATAATATAACCAAAGTCCTTGTTTGTTTTGAAAATAATATGGAAATAATTGTGAATCTGGTGGAATTCTATTGGGAGTTGCATATTTTAAAGCATGGGAGGCACTGAGGCAAGCACAACAAGAGGATCCCATTTGATTTAAATTGATTTTTTTTTGTTTTTTTGCTTTTGTTTTTTCCTGTAAATTATTTGATATTTATTGATATATTTATTGATATATCTATTAAATGTAATAATTAAATGTATAATTTTATAATTACTATTTTTGACCTCCTTTTTTTTTTTTTTTTGTGTGTGTGGTAAAGGGAAAATAAAGAGAAATAAAAAATATATACTCAAACAAACAGAAAAAAGAAATTCTTTTTAATAAGAATAAAAAATAATTTATTGTAGTAATGAGTGTTATAAGAAGAGATCAAGAAAATAGTTTAATAATAATAGCAATAAAATGTAACTTCAAAATAAAAACAAAATAAAAACTTTATTTAATTATTATTATTATTTTTTTTTAAATCAATATTTTGAATTAATAGAAGAATTAGTCTCTAATATTACTTCTAATTGTCTTGCTAATTGCATTACTTGAGCTCTCATAACTTGACGATCTAATTTTCTTTGCTCTAACACATCAAGCCTTTGTTGTAACTGTATTTCTTCTTTTTCAATAGTTTTTAATAAAAATTCCATATTTTTATTTTTATTATATTTCTTCTTTTGTTTATGATATAATTGTATTTTTTCACGAAGAATACGTGCTTCCTCTTTTTCAGCACTTTCTGTTGCTAATAAAGCACGATAATTCTTTAAAAGATTTTTCCCATCTTCTACACTTATATTTAATGATGAAAAATAAGAAGATTCTCTTGAAATATTTAATGAAACTGTAGGAGTTATATTTCCTATTGGTAAAGGAGAAATAGAATGATTAACATCCGGAAAAATTGTAGTAGAAGTTAAAGTATTCGTATAAGTATTATTATTATTAGAAAAAGTATTAGTAGAAGAAGAATAAGGAATTTCTGAAATAACTAAGGGTTTATTATTATTATTATTATTATTATTATTATTATTATTATTCATATATCCTAAAAGTGGAATAGCAGGAGATCTTGTAATTATACGTTTTCTTAATGCCATTGTAGAATCTATATTAATTTCATCTCCAGTATTATTATTATTATTAGAATTTAAAAAAACTGAAGAAGATTCAATTCCTAATTTAATATTATTTTGTATATCAGATTGTTTTTTATTATTTTCATTCTTATTTAATGGATCATCATTCTTTATTGGTTGCCAATATGTAAATAAAACACTATTTAATAATCTATTAATAACAATATCTCTTAACAGTTCCATACGACGTTGACGTGCTTCTATTATTAATTTTTTATAATATTGATGTTTTTGCATTTTTATTTTCCAATCTTTTAATATCATTTTTCGTTGATAATTACAAGATATATTTTTAAAAAAATTATCCGCCATTGTTATACATTGTTTATTATATAATTTCTCTTTTGTACGTTTTTTCCATTGTGTTAAAATACATAATTTTAAATCTTTCATTTTATTAATATAATAACTCTCACATAAAGTGTTACGATGATAAAATAAAATCCATTTATTAAAGTAATTACGATAATGAATTAATAAAGTTCGACGAGAATGAATTATACTAACTGTATATAAAATCCATTTATGAAATTTATTAGTTAAAATAGATAAATCTCTATGTTTTTCTATATGAATTAAGGCAGAATTATATTCACGTAAACGTTTCCCTCTAAATTGCATTGTAACATTTAACCATTGAATCCAATAAAAACGTAAACTAATTAAATGAAATGATGGAAATTCTATTATTGAAATATAATCTTTTTTATTAATAGTTTTTATATTAGAATTAGAAGAAGTTAATAATAATAATAATGATGATGATGATAACCAGGCATGAGGTGTATATAGAGTAATAACATTTATATATAATTTACCTAACTTTATTTGAAATATATTATTTTGCCATTTCTTCCACCATTGATAAAGTAATCGTTGTTCTGTTAATATATTAATTTTATTACATATAATTTTATTTACTCCACATTTTTTCCATATTTTCCAATATTCACCTAATATAAAATTTTCACATTTATTTTGTATTAATAAGAGTTTATTATATATTTCTTTCCTTAACTGAATCCAATATTTCCATCCTTTTAATACCTGATGTTGAATAAAATAATTATAATGCTTTATAGCTTTATTTATATAAATATATTTCTGTTTTCGTTCACTATAATGCCATTGCCAGGCACGAAAAAATAAAAATAATCTTCTTCTCATATACCATTCATTTGCTAAACATATTTGTATACGTTCTTGTGTTAATTTATTTACTAATTTATTTCGCCAAAAATTTACAACACGTTGAAGTAATGATGCACGATATGTTACATGAGCTACAATTATTAAAGAGAGAGGTGTATTATCATAATCATTATTATTATCATTATTATTATCAGAATTATTATTATTATTATTATTATCTTCTGCTAGTGTACGTAAGAGTGAGGACCAGCGTCTGCGAGTTTCTATATCTGTAGGTGAATCTTCCATAAATATTGTTCTATTTTTTTTTTTTTATTAATTAATAATAATACTAATAATAGTGACTTGCTAGTATTAGTATTGGTATTATTATAAAATATATTTATATCACTGTGTATTTCTATGTATATATGTGAATAACAGATACATTCAGTAAATGCACTTTACAACTTTTTTTTGTTTTCTTAGTTTATATTATTTCTATTGTTTTTTTGTTGTTTTTTTTCCTATATTTCTATAATTGTATATATATATATATAAACTTTTTTTTTATCTCGTATTTGTTAAAAAAACTGCTTATAAGCTTTTGATTCCTTTTTAGTAAACGAAAAAAAAAAAAAAATCTAAATAAAAGAAAAGGGGCGAATAAAATTTTTTTTTTTTTTTTTTAATATTATTATTAAGAAAATACGAAACAAAGGGCATACATATAAAATAAAAGAGACTCAAAAAAAAAAAAAAAGAATATATAATTTTGGGTTTTTTATTTAAAGAGAAATAAGGGGGGGGGAAAGCTAGTAGTAAACTAAATAAAGTAAGGGAGAAAAAATTGGTACAAGTCATCACATACATATCAAAAAAAAATAATAATTAAAATAAAGAAAGGAATTTACTAGGAGAGTGGGAGATTATAAAAAAAAAAAATCACTTTATTGCTATAATTTGATTTGATATTTTTACATACATAAACACACAAACACACATACAAAAATAGAAAGAGATAATATATATATATATATGTGTGTAAATGTATGTATATTCATTCTCTAAGTTATAAAATTATTGACATAAAAAAAACAAGAACTTTTTTGGTTTCTGTTTTTTTCTTTAAAATAGTTAACGTCATATACATTTATTGCCTCTACTAAAGCAAACAAAAATAAAACAAACTAAACGCACTTTATTTTTATTTATTTTTTTTTTTTCCTCTTCTTTTTTTTTTTTTTTTCGCTTTAAAATTGCTTTGTCATTTCATATTGAGATATATAAATAAAAAAATAAATATTTTTTTTTTCTTTTTTTTGCATCCTCATATCTATTTTTTGTTATTATTACTTTTTCATTTCATAAACATCAAAATAATAATAATATCAACTTTACTTAATAATGATTTACACCATTAGAAGATCCAACAAACAAACAAACAAACAATATACATATTTATTTTATATTTCATTTATCACTAAACTAGTATTAACGCCTACTACTCCCAGCACTTCGACTCCTCCGAAGAGAAGAGAAAATAGAAGGAGAAGAAGCAATATTATTATTATTATTATTATTATTAGAATTAGAATTAGAAGAAGAAGAAGGCCTAGTCCTTACAATAATACTAGAGTGAGGACGTGAGAGGACTTGACTACCAATAAGTCCAGTGTCTCGTAGTGGGGCTCGCTCTCTGTCAATTCCAGTAATAGGGCTCACTGTGGGAGGTACATCTTTAGGTTCTAGCCTTGTTTTATTATTATTATTATTAATATTAGTAGTAGTAGTAGTAGTAGTAGTAGTATTATTATTAGTAGTATTGGTGATAGAAATTGGAGTTGGCGAAGTTTGATGTGGCGAAACATATTCATTATTATTATTATTATTATTATTATTATTATTTACATTTACATTACGATCATGTATTATAGCAGACCCACCACTTATAGGACGTCGATTAGGTTGATAAAAATCTCCTGAAGTATTCATAGCATAAAAACTCGGCGTCTGCTGCGGTAACACCGAATCCATTATTATATTATTATTATTATTATTATTTCGAATCGACGTTGGCATTGGTGACCCTCGTGACTGTGGTCTTTCCTTATTATTATTATTATTATTATTATTATTATAACTATCATTCTCCTCCCTTATATTATATAACTCCTCTCCATCGTCTTCCATACTACTCCCCCCGGCCCCCCCCCCAGCCGTCACCTTGGCGCGCTCTCGCGGAGCCAAGTCCAGCACTGTGTTGTATGGGGCCTCCCTCTCCCTCTCAACGACCACCACACGCGGGCGCCGTGTGGAGTTTTTAGGCTCTGGAATTAATTCAAGTCCATTCGCGCGGCGCCAGCGATTCTCCGCCTCCCGCCGCCGCCGCTCCACCTCAAAGGCCTCCTGCGCCACTCGAGAATAATACGCCTCATCACTTTCATCTTCCCTATTATTATTATTATTATTATTATTATTATTATTGTCACCGTATAAGGAAGAGACGGCACGGTAAATGGAAGGGTAACCTTCCATAGGATCCTCTTGTAATTCAGTAGTGTTAGTGTTGGTATTATATAAAAGGATATTTCCTGAATTATAATCTTGTATGGGGTTTAGAGTTACATCTGGATTGTTATTATTATTATTATTATTAGGATTTTGATTTTGCACAAGTCGGTAGGAGTTTGTGAGGGTGACGGCGTGTTTGCTGCAGCAGACTTGGGCAGCTGGCGCGGGTGGAGTTAGAATTGAAGAAGATAATGAAGATGAATTTCTTTGTAATTTTAAACTCGTCTGCCGTGCTGAAACAAGAGAAATAAAAAGAGGAATACATAAAACCGCACAACATATAAGTGGGACGACAATTCCAACAGCATATTGACATCCCGTATTACATTTTATAGTTTGTGGAGTAGAAGAAGCATCAATCACAGTAATTCTCTCTGTTTGTCGTCCTCCACTTTCCCAGTAAAGTTTTTGTAAACCGGCAGTATTGGCGAGGCGAAGTCGAGTGTTAATCGCATCATTTGTTAATTCCATATTATCAATATTTAAAAATCGTGTGACAATGTAATCTACAGTGAGACCAGTTGGTAGAAAGGCACAACTCCGCAGACTCACTGCTGTTACCCCAGGCGATGATAAAATTAATGCATTAGTGAGAATATCTCCAACAGTGGCAGCGGCAGGATTTATTAATGATGTTATAATATTTTTAGATTTAATAACTTTACCTTCATCAACTATAGTATAATCACTATTATTATTTTTTTTATTGTTGTTGTGATTATTATTAGAAAAAGATCTTGTTATTTCTGGTTTATTCATTTGCGTGACAACGGTTGAAGACTCACTAGAGTAAGAACAAAAAGAATCATATACATAGGGCCATTCAGTACCAGAGAAAATAACACGAAATACTTGCTGTGAGGGTAAGTTGGTAGTAAATATATGAGAATAATCATAATAAGAAGCAGCTTCCACCAAAGAAATAGAAGAAGTTGATATAACCAAAGTCAAAAAAAGCAAAGTAAAGGAAAAGACTGAGGGTTTAAAAAATATCTTGGCGTATTGTATTTTTGAAAACCACATTTTTATATTTCACACCTTTTCTTTTCTATTCTTAATAAATAAATATTCAGAATAACGAAAAAAAAAAAAAAAAGTGGTACGAGTACGTCAAGAAAAAAAAAAATCCCAACTTTCTCTAAAAAGTTCACTCCTATTTATTTATTTTATTTTTTTAAGCTATTTAGTACACTAGAAAAGAAAATTAAAAAAAAAAAGGTTCAGCTTATTACTTTCCTTAACTTCAAAAGAAAAAGCTCAAAAGAAAGAAAAAAATATATATATAGATATAAATATATATAAAAATAAATATGTATTAGCACTCAAAAAAAAAAAAAAAAGAATCAATAACGACATATCAGTGTAAAAGAAAAACAAAATAAAGCCCCAATAGGGTTTTTTTTTCTTTTTTAATTTTTTCCAGAAAAAGAATAATAAATTAGAAATACAACAAAAGAATTTCAACAAGGAAAATTTATTTCCTCCTACCCTCCACAATATAAAAAAATATTTTTTAAAAAAAGCCATGTTTCTTTTTTTCTGTAGTTACAGATATATATATATATATATATTTGTACTTCTTTAAGTACGCTCATAAATTAAAATTCTTTCTCTCTTTCTCTGTGTGTGTGTATGTGTATAGAAAGATAATAAATCTGACCGAAATAAAAACAGTGGTAGGGTGGAGTAAAAATATAAATATTTTTGGGGGGGAAAAAGTTCAAAAAGAGAAAAAAAAAAAATATATAATAAAAAGCAAATGAATTTTAAAAAGAAAATTTCACCTGGTGTTTGGATAGCAAAGACAAAAAAAATTATTATTTTTCTTACACAGACATACACTTTTACACACATATTTACACACACACACACTATCTCTCTCTTTGCTGACACATGTCCATGGTTACCTAACACAAGTAAACGTTCACACACAAAAAGAGAAAAAGAATTCACTTACCTCAAAACATGTTTTACCTCTGCGAGCGACAGAGTGGAATTGATTCAGACTGTAGCAAAAGCGGCGAGCGCTCAGCCTGGGAGTAAGATTCAAGCGAGAGAACTTCTGATGGACCTCGCGAGTGCCATGTGCCTCGCCTAATCCCAGGTGAGGCAGTAAATAAATAATTTGGCCGTATCGCCTCTACCGTGTGTTGTGAAAGACTATAAGATGATCGTCGCGAAAGTGTTAGAGATGGCGGAACAGCAGACATTTCTCTCAACATTTCCGTTCCAGTAGAAAAAGCAGAAATGCCGGCCCAGGCCTCACCACGGCTCTCCATCACGCGACTAATACGTATAGCAAGACACCGCATCATAGAGAGACAGTAGTCCTCATACGATACGTTGCCTTTCACCGAAACACGCACCCGCCAACGTCTACAGAGAGACACAAGAAGATCATAACGTTGACGAGAAATATATGGACTAAGCATGTAAGAAAGAATAGTAGCGATTACTTCAGCTCGACTGCCATACGTTTCACAAGACAAATTACTCCCCTCATCAAGCTCTCCATCAGCACCGTCAACAGAGGCATAATCCCTATCCAGCCGCAGTGGGGCGAAGGTGCGCCCGGGCACGGCGTCCAGCTGGTACACCTCCACCGGCCTCGGCACCCC